>JACXSJ010000057.1:6375-136164 GCA_014851325.1 Pentalonia nigronervosa
ATTTAGACAAAGCTGAATAGATTAAAATGTTTTCAACTTCACAAATCATTTTATTTGACCCCAAGTTTACAGCTTTAACCTAATCTTCAGCGTTTGTATTACTGATTGTTTTTAAATTCTATAAAACTCAATAAAATGTAAAGGTTACGAAAAAAAAAAGTAATAATAAAAGAAAAGAACGTTGGCACTGAATAAATTACCATTGCTCGGTGTAATGACGAGGTGTAGTCTGAATAACATGCAAGTATTATAAGTTTAAACTTTTTGTACTTTGATATTTTGGCAAATCTATCGTTGAGTTTAAACGTCAGCCAAGTTCAAAAAGCTTTAAAATAATGTTGAAAAAATAATGATAACATGACAGATTATTGATAATCATTTTACATGAAACGTGTTAAAAAAAAGTCGGTACAATTTGGAAAAATTGTCTTCGTACAGTTTTTATTTTTGTGTTTATAACCATATAGTTTCTAATGTGAGGATCGATTATACTTCGTGTCGATATCCAATCACGGTAACGAAATGTCAACCACACTATATGACATATGGAATATTTTGGGTTCATCACGTCATCGACATGGAAAAAAAAAACTCGGTCCATTATACGCCGTGTTAATATATTTTAAACGAGCGTTTTTTTTTTTTTTTTTTGGTTCGCCTCAGGTTATTTAATACCTTGTGTTAACAATAGAATATTAGTTTGCGAAAATATTATGAACAAACACACACACACACGTTCACAGGCGCACGGGTATCTATATAGTCATAAAAAAACCTTTGGCGTACCGTGAAATTTTCTTTAAATAATCTTCCACAAAGCACAGTATATATATGTATAATACAGTGTATGGGAACGCGAAAAAGTCAGAAATATTATCTACGGGAAAAATATGTTTTGGTCTCGAAATTAGATTTTCGCGTTCGCCTACTGCAGCACATCCACACACACGCATATAATATTTATGTATAATAATGCGCGTTTGGTGTGCCATAATATCCACGCGCTGCGGCGGCGGCGTTTACTACGTGGACGAAAAAAAAACTTTGCTCGACGCTCGCGGGGGGAGGAGCTAAAATATGAAAACCCATTAACGATATTACAATTGATAGTGCGCACAGACCGTATACCTGTACACAATAAATATACATATATGTGCGTTACACACACTCGCGTGTATAATATTATATATACTACAATATGTGTAGACGTAAAATATATAATATATAAATGCGCGTAGGTATGTATAAAGTTATGTATATATAACACCGTCTCGGTATTCAATCAAGTCGAAGCGGAACTTCATTATCCTCGTGCACGTGATATCCGTGATTTTTGTAGGGTCGATTGGATGTGTCGGTGGTGGGGAGGGGGTGCACTCGAATACATATATAGCACATAATATTCGAGTGAGTATATATATACGCATTTAGAGAGGTGTACGCTGCAGACGTGATAATATTACGTTTTTAACCCTACAATGACTGGTGCGTTTTTTTTCTATTATTATTATTATTTTTTTAAATGCAATTTTATCCCTTACCCGATTTCCTCTTGGAAAAACAGCACGAATGGGAATACGCGAACTGAAAAGTGCCGGCCAACAGGGACCCCAGATTGGATATGCACAGCAACATTAGCGGCACGCCGAATAATGCGTACACCATGGTTACGATTTTGCCTTCTGGTGTTTTCGGTGCCAAATTACCGTAGCCTGTAAAAAAAAAATATACACTCGTTGTATGAATAATTAATATATAAATATAAAAACGAATTTTAAAGACGAATTCGTTTTATGAACGATTCAGTGTAACATCATAATATTTTGAAAAATTAAATGAAAATTGGATTGATATTGCATTATCTTGAATTATATATTGTTATAAGATATTTAACAATATATCGAGTGGTTATTTCAACAGTAAACAATCATTATCTTGGAAATGTTTATTAGTTATTAGAAGATTATATTTTTACCTTTTATTTTATCGTTGATTACTTTTTGAATATTTTTAAAGAATTTCGATACAAAATATTAATAAAGCAAAATCATTATGGATTATAATTATAATACATAAGAAATATGTGTCTAAAATTCAAACTAATTAAATAAATCCTTTTTATCGCTTCTTTTCAGTCATAATAAAACTATAAGGGATGACGTCAAACCATGTAAAAAAAATATTTTCAAAAGACAAAAAAATTATTTTAGATTGTGAGCGATAAATGCATTGATTTTACAATGATGTGTGTTTTTTTTATTTTCTTTTTGTCTGTCATCACGTTTTAATGTAGAAAAAGTGCTCCGATTTTCTTCATCAGCATCTTTTCTGATAGGACAGTAAATATAGTTGGTGCTTTGGGAGAGGGGAGGTCAAAAGTATAAAATTCCCAATAGTTTTTAAACACGCCAGAAAAACAAAAAAAAAAAAAAATTAAGGAAAAACGGAAATTTTTTGCAAAGTAAATTTTTGACAAATTTTTGATGTAACAAAAAAAATAATGACTGTAAATACATGAAATTTTCACCAAATGTTTATATACAGCATAAAATTTTCAAAATATTTTGACTTTTTGAACTATTTATAAGCACAATAAATATTCGGGGATTTTTTTATTATTGCCGATAAAAAATTTTTCAGTCAGTCAAAAAACTTGAAAATATAATACAATGTTCTTCATAACTTGTTGTAAATGAAAATTGAAAAAAAGCTAAAGCGTAAGTATTTAATATCATTGAATTCAAATTTAATGCATTCATGAAAGTGATTCACTCGACACATACTGTACAACAAAGCGGTATCTACTTGCCGGCCTTTTTCATCTCCCAAATTACTTAAATATTTAATTAATAACAATAATTTATATAATTACTTTCTAAATTAAATGCTCTGACTATCCAATTATTATTTTAGTTCCAACTAATATTAATGTTTTTGAAGATTATAAGTAATTTTGACATGTCAAACTCATTTAATTATTTATGAATATTAAATATAAAACTATAATCTTTATTGATGAATATAATTGAAACGTAAAAATGATAATTTATGGAATGAACATAAATAACCAAAAGTTAAAAAAAAATATTAGAATCTGATAAATAAAATCTCATTTAGTTACAAAATTTAGCTATATATAAAATGTGAATTTTAGTCGCAAGAATATTCATATATCAGTAGGCAAAATAATATTATATATTTAAATATAATATTTTTTTCCATGGTAAAAGGATATTTAATTACATATTTCGGAGAAAAATGTTTTTTTTTCTAAGAATTTTAGTGTATAAAAATCCAATTTCGAATGAGACGTTTATTACTTAATTAATTTATTTAAAATTTATATGATCAGAGAATAGTGACACATAGGTACCTCTCAAAATGTTGGTTCACACTCCGGGCTTTAAAGTTTTAAATACCTTCTCATTAAGTCATAAACTTATAACTAATTGACTTTTCGTTTGTTATTCGACTCTCGTATATCCAATTTCTCAAAAAAAAAAAATATTTTGCTTTGTAATATGAAATTTAAAATTCATGTTTTAATCATTCAAAAAAGTAAAAATATAATATAATAACGTATTAACAAAATATTAATTGATTTTTAGAAATTTTAATATTTTTTGAAATTATTGATAATAAGTATTTATTGGTATTCATAATGATTACTATGTACATTATGAATATTTTATACCACACGATTAAAAAATCAGAAAACTCAGACTAATGAATGTATAAATTGTGAACGGTAAAATCATACAATTTGTAGGAATTATCAACAAATAGGAATCATTAATTTAGTTGAGTTGGTACCAGTTTCCTATTAAATACTAGTGTTTTCAGTTAATTTTAATTGTACATAAAAAATGATCAAAATGATTATAAGATAATAATATGTGGATATTGTATGATAGATTCAAAAAATGAAAATATCAAGAATCACACACAATTATATCAAGTGAGAAGTCTTGATTTGTGATACTTTGCTTTTAACAATACAAAAATGAAAATAAATTTTATATTTTGAAGTTATAAGTCTAAACTTGATTAGTAGATACAATTAGGTACGCCAATAGTAATAAACTACCTACTAATGCATGGCGATAATTAAAAGAAACTTAACTGCAAATAGGCATAGGATAATGAAATGTACGAACGAAAAACACACATTTGTACGCATGTTAAAATCTACTTTTTCAATATTTTTCGTACAAAAGTAGTGCCTATTGGTTTGACTAAATGAAACCATTTATAAATAATACAGGAATATTAGATTTAAACAATATAATATAATGATTTATGAATGTATTGTATTTATAATATTTATATATATTTCGTGTATGTACTATAAAATGTTTTTTGCTATTAAGTGCATATATTTTTAAAATTACACTTAGTTACAGTTATTAAAAAATCGGTCAGTTCTGTTCAATATTATGTGATGTAAATATCTTCGTATGGTCGTTTTATTAATATTTGGGTTTATTGCATGTTCTTTTGTGTTGTGCTGTGTTTTATTTGATAACAAATAGTTTTCTTTTCCTGTCAACAAGTTAAGTCTATAAGGTGAGTAATAAATGCCGTGTTTGTGTTTTATAATATAGTTTCGATAACTGTTTAAATATTAAAATGAGTGGAGAAAATTGAAGACATATGGATAAATGTAAACAACCTTTAGATTTTATTCATGTGGTTTTTATTCAACTTTGGAATTACTTTGAAAGTTTTTTTTATTTTGAAATACGTTATCATAATATATTATTTTATTTTATCTGAGTACATTCATTTCTTTTAAAGTATTTACATTATTGCACGATATTTAAAGTGTTTGTGCCATCTTTTAAAGATTTAATGTTTTTTTATAAATAATTGAACTGTTTTCATTTTTATAGAACTTAATTAAATAATGTAAATTACACTGTTACTGATATGAATATTTACTTCATTCATGGTTTGCAGTTATTTGCTAAAATTAATTGTAGTGGAAACAATGAGGAGACACTTTATATATTAATATCTGATCATTTATTGCAAGTATTTATTTAAAATTATCATGTCCTGATTCCTTAAATCATTATACAATTGAATATTATAGTAAATCTTATTAAGATAACAATAAAAATATCATATAATACATGGTATTATAGAAATATTTTATTTTAAGTACCTACTGTGAGGAATTTAGTAGATTATCTGTCACTGGGATGAATTTTTATAATATTTTCTGACATTATTTAAATTATTTCAACTTAATTTTATACATCCGATATCGTTAAAAATTTTTAATTACAATATTAATATTTTTATTGTTATTATTAATTCTACTTTTTTCATTTTTTTTTTTTTTTTTTTTTAATAATTTTTAGTTTTACTAGTTTATTGATTAAGATAATACTGCATACTTTTTATTCAAACTAATGTTAAACATATACCTAAAATGTATGTGTTACGACAAAAGAATTAAAACACATTATCACATTGATATTGCCTACCTATTGAGTAAATATTATGTGTTCTTAGTTATTACGGATGAAACAATATCTGTGTGTATATATATAATATAAATGAATGAGTCCATTAAATATTGATATACTCAGTTAATTTTAGTAGAGAACATTGTTGTTTTAATGTTCACTGTTTTACTCTTGACAAATTAAATGATATACAGATTATATCGAATTTTATAATGTAAGAAGTTAAAACATTTTAATAAACTCAATTTTGGTGTCTTTCTTTTTCTTGTGAATACAAATTAACTTATATACAATATTCTAGATAAATATATTACACTTTAATGTGGTACTTATTAGTTATTTTATAACATGTTTTAAATCCATTATTATCCCTAAGAGCTGTATATAATAATTTGATTGCTTTACTTAATTGTATAACTTAGGCAATTAAATATCATAATTTCAATAGTTTACGTTATTTTGTTAAAATATAAATTTTACCTAAACACGTTTTAGTAGTTTATTATTGAAACTACATAAATAAAGCACTATAATTATTAACACTATGATTTTTTTATTTCTTATTTAAAATATCGACTTTGATAATAAAAACCCAGCTAAGCAGCCGATTATGTCTAAAAAATTAAAAAAAAAAAACATTAAATATTTTATGTAAACAGTGATAATAATTCCAATCAAAAAGGTTAAACAAAAAAAGTTCAAAAACAATCGATTCAAAAATGAAAGTTTGTCGGAGACGTCTCACCACGAAGTATCAAACGCATACTACGTGGTGGTCGGCGGGGCTTTCGGTTTTGAATTTAATTCGGAATAATCGTATTACACTGCTGTAACGATAACGAAAAGTATTATTTAAATTGTTTATAAGATATTATACAATCGAGAATCACGTGTACGCTTACCAATTGTCGTGATAACTGTGACCGAATATAATAGCGCTCCTGTTAATGACCACTGTTCCGTGTTCTTGCTGTCGTATCCTTGTATGTTTTTCGTTGATATGATCTGAGTCTCGAACTTGTGCAGCGGTTCGTATACTAATTTCGTCCAATTTAATTCATGTAACACGTGCATTCTCACTGAAAACAAATACACATTATTGGTATTATTACAAGAAATTAAATATATTAAATTCGCAAGTGCCGGATGTTAAAAAATAATCTGCAAATACACGAATGCAACATATTATGCTACCTAACACCTAACCTAACCTGGTGTATAGATTACTATTTTTATTTGGTGTGAAATCGGAATTGGGCGGTTATAGCTGAAGACGAAAGAAACATTGATTAAAAATATATGTACAGTGGAACCTCGATAACTCGAACATCTATAAATCGAGTTTTCGATAACTCGAAGGAACGTTTTAGGCCCTTGCACCTGTGTATGTACATACAATTTTTTTTATAACTAGATTTTTTTTTTGTCCCTGACCGATTTGACTTATTGAGGTTTATTGAGGATGTATATTTAATATATTATATATATTATTATATTATTATATTTTATATATTTAATCAATGGTCAATGTAGTCAATGTACGATAAATACAAAAAAAAAAACAGTAAATATTAACGAAGTTAATACCTACCGACAATACTAAGTTTTATCAGCATTCTACTTTTGTATAAAGTTCAGTGTTTACAATTGTATGTTTAGTAAAAATAAAAATAAAAATTTTAGATACCCACTTAAAAAAAATATGTTACAGTACACGATTTGAAGAAACTATATAATGTATACTTATAAGTTTCAAACATTTTTGTGTGTTGTGTTACTTTTGTTGAAAATAATTTTCATTGAAATATATATAAACTCTTCAAAAAGGTAGCTTTTCGTTCTGAACATACTTACATGTAATATGTATTGAAGACGATTATAATTTAAAATAAAATCTATTGTTTGTAATTAACACTTTTTTTTTTTTTTAATCGGATATGGTCAATATCAATTGAACATTCAATAAACTATTCACAAAAGGATATTTTCAGAGAACATTTTTTGTTTGTGCCAGGAATTTCAATAAACTTCACCGATCTGTAAAAATAGATAAGGTGTATACTATAGAATGTTTAATGCACCTATAGATACCTATATATTATATTATTAAAAATAATTAAAGATTAATTTAGTGTTTTAAACCAATATTTTTGTTACTTTTTGAAATTACGTTTGTGAAAATATTTATGATATAATTTTATAAACGTAGATGGATTAAATTTAATTTTAAGAACAATAAAGTAGTGAAATTGATTAATTCGGTTTGCTTATAGGAGTTGAAACGTTTTTACCCAATTTTTATGTGCGTGTCGTCACATATTATGGAAATTATGTTATGAAATTGTGATATAAATGACGTCATGTGTAGGTATAATATAATATTGATACGAATGTTTGATTATTTTTAAATTTTATATTCTTTGTTTTTCTGTTTAAAAAAATCAAAATATTCTTTACGTATGAACGGTAAATGTATTAATATAGGTGTTATATACGTCTCTTATCGACGTGTGACGCCCACTGAACGCAAATGATATCTACACAATAGGTGAAACAAAACCAACCTGACTTGCATCTATAATCTCTCTGATATTTTAGAAGTCTTAAGGGTGTACTGCAATAGTATTATATTGTTTTACGATTTTCATGTGAATCTCTGTGGCACTTTTCCTCTCCTCTCCCCTCGGAACGTGATTCGTGATGGCCTCGTTTACGAAGTAGGAAATTACTATAACGCGTCATTTACATTCATTTTCCACCGTTTAGACTGAATAGAGTGTGAATATTATTGAAGTTGTAGCAAGTAAATCATCAGCAGACGATCTAGCCTGTTCCATTGGCACGTGATGACAATTGAGTTGTAGGGTCGCGTGGGAGGTAGGTGCAGGGTCGTAATAGAAATTTTGCGTCCTCTGGCTCAAATTTCATTGGGCCCATTTTCAATAATTTGTTTTAATATAATAGTAACTACAGCAGTGGTAGCCACACTTTTTTTTTTCAAAAATTCGAACATTATATAAAAAGTCCCTCGTAAGCTGTTATTAGTGTAATTAAAAAAATATATATACGAGCGTTAATTCACAATAGCTTTTTACGAGAGCCTGAAGTAAGAGTTTTAAAAAAATTCGTCAAAAATATGAAAATTTTCAAATTTTTTTGTTAGTAATTTATAAAAAATATTATTTTTATATTTAATATTTGAAAATTTAATGCTCTCTTTATAAAGAAAAATTGAATTTTTCGTTCATTTTATTTTAGAAAATTTTTCTGCTCCCAAATTTTGCTATCCCCTGGAAATTGTCCTTATAACCAGCCCTGGGTTGATGTTGTTGATTTGGTTAAACTTATTTAACATATAGCCTGTGCAGGTTAGTTAGTAACGGAAACTTTTAAACATATAACTACGGATTTCCCAAAGGTCGACGTTTTTGAATGAGCTGCGTTTATTATCTCTTAATATACTTAAAAGGAAATATTCATGTGACGATTAGTATCTATTTTTCTTCTCGTCCCGTTTTAGTTTAATATCTTAAGGGACGTAATAAATATAATAATATAAGAGATCAGTTTTAAAATGTAGTTACTGTATAATTCAAAATGTATTATTTGCTTATAGAGCTTCTAGATAAGTTGAAAAATAAAAACTACGTTTGTTGGTCTAAACTCTATAGAACGCGTAAATACCGGTGTTTGTAGATGCTGTGTTTATATTTTAAAATAAATTATCTAAATATTATTATCTTATACAAAATAATACGGCATGTTAAAAGTAATGAGGATTGTAATGCTATTTTAACGAGAACAATTTTTAATATATACGTACAACTTCTAAACAATTTAGTAGTTCGACTTGATAATCATTAAATGTTTTGAAACAAATAACCTACTGCCGTTTAATTGATTGTTACAAATGGCAATTCGTATGTAATAATCATCCTATATACAGCAAAGGAATTAATTGAATAATTCGTTGGTAGGCGTATGCGTGAATCTTTATCATTTTGAGTTATAAAAGGAACAAAAAAATGTACGTAATTTCTTATAAGGTGACAAACCATAGGGTTTTATAAACTTTCACTGACAATGAATTTTTCTTCAAACATTTTATACAATACGTACGCTGGTTGTGTATTGACAAAGTTGTGCATTATCAAAACAAAAATATTTATCTTTTTACCATATCAAAATATAATAATTTAAAGTATTTTTTTAATCTATCTATTTAAATAAAATGATTACCTGAGATAATTTTTTATGACAAGATTTTCAATTTTATTTTTTATATAATTTCTTTGTATGGGAGTTCAGGAGGTGTTCATTTTTAAGCCGTTGCCTATGCTCTACAGCTTATTTATTCGATTTTATTTCCAAGTACTTTTAGTTCTTTAATGTTCATTTCTAACATGTGTTTTACTGTTGTTTTTTTGTGATAAATATTTTTTATTTCACGTAAACACCGATGGATATATATTTAAAACACTTGTATTTACAGGTGTAAAAATTTAAACTTGTATATTATTATACTTATAGATAAAATATTGTTGTGCAACTGCAAGTATTAAAATATTTGTTTTTATCTAAATAAATTTGGTCACCTTTTATTTAAAGATAACTATTTTAGGTGTTTTTTTATTTAGATAATATATTTTGGTTATCGTTGTACAACACATAGGTGTAACTAGGGTGGGCCTGGGAGAGCTTCAGCATACCCAGAATTTTGAAGTGAAGCCGATCCGAGACGGTCCATTTCATTAATGAGATAGATTACTTTGAATATAATCTGTTTTATTTACATTTTACAAGTTAGTTATATACATATATAATAAATGGTGACAGTCGGCGGTTTAAACTGCCAGACTGGTGTAGGGTTATGTCAGTCGTCGATCGTCGTTATCGGTGACAGTGGTCCTCCTCCTTTGGCTGGTTCACCTTCCCTCTGTTGGGTGTGTGTCAATTATTGGTGATGGTTATTCTGGTTTCTTTTCTAGTTAATCCGTTCTGTTGATAGTGTGAGACAATTTCGTAGCTTAGGGATAGCAGAAGTTAGATGCAAGGGGTTAGGAGTTCAGGACAACTCAAATAAGTGCCCTCACTGTGGAGGAGACATAGGCGCCGGACAATTTAAAGAATTACCTTCATCGGGAAGTGGAAAAAAGTGTTGGACTAATCAAACAAATTCCTTCGCGGTATTAGGTCAAATTAATCGCCGACCAGCTTCAGTTCAAACTAAAATAACACTATATGTTGGATTGATGGTAGTCCACGATTAATCGGTAAAGGGAAGCTATGTGCTCTCGTTTCGTCTCATCTTTATATGTTGTTTGGCCCCAGGTAGTCACCGCAATTTGATCTATTTTCGTTATATGGCTATATGGCTTTTCGCACTATATACCTTACTGCCACGAGTCCACTCTATTGTCGTTTTCATGCCGGATTGAAGTGGCGGTGTTTAGTTGTTTTAATTGTCATTACCGCTGTATTCGCCACTTGTACCGTCTGTTCCGTTACAATTTTTTGAAGTCATGATACCTAACTTTATTTTGCTGTTGAAAAATTTAAAGACTCCTAATTTGAATATCTACTTACGCCTATGGTAAAACACTATGTATTGATAATGATGTTATTGATAAAAAAACACATTATTTGTATTGTATTTTTGAATTACCTATAGCAAAAATATGTATTGAATATAAAACTTACTTATAAAGTGAATGTGATATTATCATATATATTATATTGAACATAAGTAACATAAGTACATCATGTCTCGTTGATCATGTTGCTTCAGCGATCAAGGCGCATATGAGCTTTATTATAATATTATATTTAATGGTTGACATTTAATGATTATATATACTATCCAACAGATCAGAATATGAAAAAAAAATGTAATTAAATTATGTCCACCTAGATATAAAATTTCTTGCAGAACAATGCCTAACAATGATTGCTTCCCGAGTGTGCATGCTTTTTTTAGAAAAAAAACATGTTTTATTTAAATTAAAAAAGTTATTTTTTGAAATGTGTTTTTCATTACGACGTAAGATCAATTTTAATTTAAATTTTCCAGCAACCGAGGCTGCAAATATGCAAGTGTGCTAGAGAAAGTTTTTATACGAGTATCATTTTCGTATAGCTAGTACTTAACGAATTTGAAGATATCACTCCGCTCCGCCTAAATTTCACGTCGAACTATGACTTGTTAAACGCTTCATATGGTATTATATTGTTAATAATAAAGTTTTTAATGCTGTTAAATGCCGTTTGAGCATTAATGTTTCTATCCTCGTAAGTCGTGACAACTGCACGCAATTGTCTGAGTTTTCAACTTTTAAAATTGCTTATTAATCACATAAAAATTTAAAGGTAAATTTAACTTGTAATCACTGTTAAATTATTATTTATGTATCGTATAATTAGAGCGAAGAAAATCTCAACGCAAATACTTTCCTTTATATAATTAGTCATAGACGCGGGCAAGCATAGGCTGCGCATACATGACATAATATTATCGGTGCACATTTTAACACAAATGTTATATTTTGTGGAGATATTTTATAGACCATTTAACATTAAACAATTGTAGCTAGATTGTTTTTTGTATTTATTACATGTCAGAGAACACTGCGTGATCCTATTACATTATATTTAATTACGGGTAAAATGCGAACAACGTTTGTTTGTGTAATTATTTATCATTCTCCGAAAAGAAAATGTTTGGTTATAATATATTTTTTACTGACAAATTAGCAAAACAAAAATAAAATATAAATACATGTTTTCAAATTATTATGCGAGAGAATTACGAGTGACGATGTAACGCGGTTTAAAACATTTTTCAGAAAACCTTTTACCTTTGTCATTTGTGTTTATTTTAAAAGCAAACGGTATCATCGTTAAAGTTAATTAATTCCTAAAAAGCTTTTGACAATTCTGTAGATTAGTAGATACTAGGCATATATGTGAGTATACTTAACAATAACCTGATATGAAAATACGAAAATGTAGAAAAAAAAAGGTATTTCTTATACTGTTGTTAATTCGTTCGTTAAATTGTTCACTGTTAGCAGTTTTGATTTACTTATGTACGTACTATTACTTTTGAAAACAATTTACTGTTATAGCAAATATTTATTTTTTAAATTTATATTTACGTTTGTACCTAATAATAAAGTTATATATTTTTATTCAATTACAATAATATTTAGCATGTTATGAAAATATACCTTTTACATTATAATATAGAGGGTGTCTCATAACTGGTATCAACAGTTTATAAATTGAAACATGTTTTAGTTAAAAACTTATGAGTGTAGACTACATTTATTATAAATAAAAACAAAAAAATACTGTTTTTTTTTTTTGGTTTTGAGTAAGTCAACATTTTGAGAAATTTGCTATTTTGTGTTAATATTTTAAAACCTAAGTTTATAAATTATAATATATAATTTAGTATGTAGGCACGTTTGAAGAAAAATATAATGAAATACCTTTATAAAAATCATCGGAAATGTGGTTACAGGGCTGTTTTTCATTATTAAAATATTAATATACCTACATTATTGTTAAAAAAATCATTGGTTTTTAATATTCTAAATAAAGTTATTGCTTTTATTTATATACATTGTCATGACTATTTTTTCAATCTTAGTAGATGGTAAACTGTCACATAAATTCAAATTATTATATAGAACCTATATATTGTATAAATTATATAATGTGAAACAGTACGTTTTGTTTTCTATTTATTATTTTTTGCACTGTTATTATCATCATTATTATTGTGCAGTAAAATTAAATATTTAAGCGATAAATGGATTATTTAGTTAATTAGTTTTCTAGTAAAGTAATTGAATTTAAAATTAAATTAAGAAATCGCAGTATATTCGTTTTGTAAACGGTTAAAATTTATAGTTAAACATTGTAGGTAGGTATTATTATAATGTAATAAAAAATAAAAAAAAATGATTAATTTCAATATATACGTATAAACATATTGTAATTCACTAGTATCAGAACTTGTACTTCTGAATTTTTTACTATCGCGTAATATCATGAAATTTTTAAACAAAACAAATATAATACTTTTCTGTACGACCATCGGGTAGAATATTTCAAAAGAGTGTGTACAGATAAGGTTATAAGTAGTTATAAGTACCCGTGCTAAACATGAATACTATGCATTGTCAGTATAATTGCGTTACTGTTGTTCTCATTCACTATTGTTATATGTGTTTATGTCAAATGTTTCGAAATCATATGAAGTGTTAATGCAAGGTGTAGTAAAAATACTTATAATGTAGAAACTCGTATTTTAATAATTTACTTTTCGTTCATTAGACTTTATTGTATTATCACGCATAATATTGTACACACATGAAGAAGAACATGATATATAATACAACCGTTTAAACTTGCAAAAATCAAACAACGAGACAGTGAAAAAAAATATAAAGTTTATGGGCTCACTGCATTTGTACATCACCTGCACTATTCTAGAGACAATTAAATTCAAATTTTTTCATGATATACTTTTATGAATATAAAATATAGATTGACAATCGGCATAATGGGCACGATAAAATTGTTTCTCAAGAAATATCATAAATATTATATATATTATATGGTATAAACGGATCTAAAATAATGTCGTAAATTTTGCTGTTGAAGAAAATCATGAGTTGCCGCAAAATACAAAGACTCGATAAACCAGGGTTTTTTTCATGGCCGAAGTACAAATTACATAGAAAACAATAATAAAAAGCAGTAAATTCATTCCAAAACAAAACTAAATCACTACAGTATATTACAAGCCTTTTTACCATTTTTCGCGATTTATAAAACAATTTCTTGTTCAATATAATGTTTACAATAAGAGACATTCAAACTGTGATTACAAATATAATTTTAATATGTATTCCATTTTTTATTGGCATTATTGTCAACGAAACAGCTGATAAAGCTGCAGACGACACGGCGAGACGATGAGAATTTATACAAATAATGTGTGACTAAATGAAGTATAAACGACAAAGTTTAAATCGTGAATAGATAGGAAGAATTATTTTTGGGACCAAATCGATTCGTTCACATCTGTTCAATACCCGCCTACCGTTATGTGTATGAATTTAAAACGATTTAATGGTTGTATTAAATTTCAATAGAGAGTTGTGTATAATATTATATAGGTAAGCCTTTAAAAGCGGTGTCGATAAACGGTTACCATTTGAAAAAAATAATATTTATGTCAATAACAGTACAATACCGAATAATTAATAAATATATTACAAATATTATCGACAGCATGAAATTATATTTTAATAAGAATTATATTCCATGATTGATGATGATGGCGTAAATGTAACGCACGTAAAAAGCTTTGCTGTAAATCCTTTGTTGAACAAAAAAAAAATTTAAAAAATGATGTAGACCGAAAATATTTTACACTAATAATTATATCGTGTAATGCGCATACTGTATGGATAATCACGGTGACGGTCAGTCGTGCGCCAATAAATTTCGTTAATAATGACATTTTTCAAAAACGCTGTTGGCCTAATCATCAATGATTATGATTTATGTGTTTAAAGAACGAGTTACAAACTTTTCTGTATCAGCCGGCGCAGCAGATAATAATATTCTGCACGACCTATAAAACTTTTCGTGACCACACACACACATACATACTCACACCTCTCGAGTTATATTGGAGGAGAGAAACTACGTAACGTAAACAATTTGCTCTTAAACACTTGCCGTTTTATTTTTCTCGAAAACACCAGATGTTGTACATAAAAACTCGATTTTTATATTCTTTGAAAATCAAAAGCAGACTGCACTGTTGATAATAACGTATGCAGCTTTGTGAAGTGACCGTGTAAGAAGTAAACAGTTATAGCGTGCGTTTCCATTTAAGTTAACGCCATCATTGTATAACTTAAAACACATGAAGTAGTTAAACCGAGAAAAATATTTCTGTTTTTTTTCAAAACGAGAGAAATTGTTTAGAGTTTATTCAGTACGTTTTTGAGTAAAATCAGTAAGAAATTAAGAATATTCAATAACTTTTGAATGTACAATAAAATATACCGTGTTAATGATACATTTTTATGTATATTTTACAGTCACTTTAATATACAGTAATTTGAAACAATTTATAAATAGGTAGGTACAGGTAAAACAATATAAGAAAAAATTCCATGTTAATTTATGGCATATTTTGTGATTTTGTCGATGAATAAGTAAACATTTTTAAAAAGTATGTAATTTTTTTAATTACGTATTCATATTTTACTTCACGAAAATGGAAATACACTAGTTTTCATGTAAAGTTTTCATAATTTCAGTGCCTATCGTAAAATGTAAATTACTTTATATGGAGAAATAACTACATGGAGATTTAACTATTGGTGTATAAGGCGTAGGTATGTAATTATATTACACAACAATTTTAATATTTTATCTTCTTTGTTTTAAGAAACTACATTAAATGACATTTAAAAATTTTAAATTTACTGGCATCACTGTAATATTTGTAATGTTTAAGCGTTCAAAAACAATAATAAACTTTAAAGTTATCGTTATACAAAATGTATTTTATATATTTTAATACTACCTACATATAATCTTCCGGAATAAAAGAAAAAAATAACGTTTGTAGAGTCTATTCATAGTTATTAATATTTTCAAATTACGGTTTATAATACCGAATAATTTATTAGAATTTAATTTTGAATTTAAATTTATTTATTTTTAACGAGTCTTTTTATTATAAAATATTACACTTTGATTGTATCATTAAACAAATATGTGGGTACACAATATTAAAATATAAAATATGTAATCAATTTTAATTAGTTAAAAATTATTATTTATTTTTGAATTTATTTTTTAATGAATGAAAATAAATTACACTATAGAGAATTCCTAAAATTGTTATTAAAATAATAGAAGAATTTATTACTTTTAAGGGTTTATTAAATTTAATGCGTGAAACAATGTAAATATATTTAAATTGGTTTTACAGAATGGTTTTGAATTAAAAAAAAGGATTTGAAATTACATGTTCAGATTACCTTGCTCACAACAGATATTTTGCATTTTAAAGGTCATAAATAATTTTACACCATGTATTTAAATATTAACACAGTTTTTATTAGTATTCTATCGTGAGAAAAACGTAATATCGAATAGGTAACGTCAAAGGGTTTAGGATCTGAGAGGAGGAGTAATGAATGTTATTTTGTACAATGATGTGTTTTATTCAAAGTATATCAGTATTTTATTTTTTATAATTGAGAACAATTATACAATAGCACTGGAAAATGAGATTATTTATTCAAAAACCAGTTTCCGTCGAAATCAAATTCAATTGAGTTGTAATTTATAAAGGAATAACCACTGGAACTCCTTTTCAAATATTTATGTTATCATTTTCAAGTCATGATTTGAATGATTTTCAAAATAATTTGTACCTTTGAGCTATTTATAGACATTGAAAATCTTCTATTTCACCTACTTTTTTTAAAAATGTATTTTCGATTTATGTCGAAAGAATTTTTTTTCTCTATCAAACAAATTTAAAATGTAATTTCAATTTCCTCATACATACATTGTTCTTGCAGCAGTTATAAAACATCGAAAATAAATCGTCACAATGTGTGCGTTTGAAGTTAAATATTGAAAATATAAAATATCTAAACTAGCTATAATGATTTATCTTCCAATAAGTATATTATTATATTTTTTAAATCATAACATTTTTAAAATATAGACATCATTTTTTTGATATTTTTATCACAGCTCACAAATCGTACACACCTTTCTACGGTACATCGATATTGGCATAAGTATTATATGCAATGTTATTTGAAAAAAAAAATAGTTCAATTTACCGAATTATTCTATTAATAATATTATAAATGTAATATAAGGTAAAATTATGTCTTTAGAAATAGATACTGATCCGTCTATCTCATTTGCTCAGAACGGTATTGTTTTGTATATGCGATTTATGTGAGAAGTGAATTCAAATTCAACACATCCATTGCAAATACATTCGAAATGTTCTATAAAGCAGATCGATTTTTCCGGGTTTTTTTTTTTTTTATTTGTAATTTTAATTTTATTAATATAATTTAGCGTTAAAAATAAATAACAATAAAAACCGCAAGAATGAACAAAATAATAAACTGACATTTTTTCTGGAAATTAAACACTTGTACAACGTACACTTCCAGGTAAATTTAATTTAAATCATAAAATATTAGAAACTATACATCTTTTAGTAATGTTTAATCTAAATGAAAATAAATACATTACAAATGATCTTAAAAACAATCTCGTTTGATTTATTACCTCGTGCACTGTCATGTGTAACCGGTTGAAAATAGTTCCTAGGTATTTTTCAACGAAATAAGCATTAAATTAGTTTCCCAACCATCTTGTTTTCTAGATTTGTTAATGGTCTTAATGCGGACGTGCAAATGGAATTTGCTTTATATTTTATTGAGAACCATTTTGTGAAATCACTTGTTGGATTCGTATTGGTACTTTTTAAGGATTATAATAGTACCTATAAGATGTATACATTTTAAGCTATTAATCTTAATCAAAATATGTTATTTTAAAGAAACATTGTTAATGAACTGAAGTAAATAAGTTAAAATGATACAAGATTACTCGTATTAAACCTATTTCTATTTATTTGAAATTTGGAGTATTTTAAAATGAGAACTGAAGATATAGAAGTAATTAAGATAAAGCGTCAAAAATTTGAAATTTAATTTGATACCTACCTTCGCTTAACCGTAGCAACACCATAAATAATATTAGACTACCTAGTGCATATTTTAGTGTCTAGTTTCATAGAATAAGTAATACATTATAATTTATACGGAGTTTTTAGTGGTTTCGGAGAAAATTTTACTCTGACGAATATTAATAATTGTCCAATGATAAAAATGTAATGCATATTCGAAATATTGTGTTTATCTTATAATACAATATAAACATATTTTAACGTATTCAGAATGAAATTTATTAACGCTCATTTGCTCCAATCACATTTTATAAGATCAAGTTTTTAATTTATAGTTTATGCTTTTAACCCATTTCATTTTGTTAGGTTATGCTGTGATAATAGATGTGCCTCGAGTTTTAGACAGGACGTATGGTGTGTTCCGGTATTTAGGGACTTGGATTCAGACACGGGTGGAAGAGTCATCACTTCCTTTAAATACAGGAAACGAACCTCCAGTGTTGTCAAGTCTTGCGTAATGTAAAAATCGGTTCAAAGGGATGACATATTGGCTGAACGAATACTAGAATTTTAAACAGGAAATATCCGAATACTTAATAGTTTATAAAGGGTGAAATGTTCGACGCTTTGACATCATGTGTCGAGCGATATTGCGATGAATAAAACAATCGATGGTACATTTTCCAAACAATTGTTTGGAAATTAACTGCTTTATTGCTGTGTCAGTGTAATAAAACGTAACATAATATCATTTTATCCTAATATTTGTCAAACGCATTCTTCATAATAACGTTATTGATTATGTATCAATTTAGCTCTTGTTTTTGACAAATATTATAGAAATATCATAATTATAGCATCAACGACAAACTCCTCATTAAAGATATAAATTAATAATTTCCAAATGACATTGGAGATATTATAATATATTATATTATTATATCATACAGTTGTAGCTACATTTAAAAATTACTAATTAATATTTTTTTGAACGTAGGTATCATTATTCTACTAAAATTTGTCATTTAAATATTATCGGAGGGGAAAATGTTGATTTTTTTTTAGGGAGCCCGGGAGTTTTACTTTTATATACTATATGATTTATGAGTCAAATGTTTTTTTATAATCAATATTTCATTGATAAATCATATTTTTTTGAAAATATATAGCTTATTTTTTATATACTGATATACAAATATTATTTTATTGGTCATTCCATATATTGTCACACGTTACTTTTTCTTCGTATTATTATTTTGATTTGTCTACTCATATTTATTGACATTTTAAATGCAAAATAATTTATCATATATTTTGTACTTTTGAAATTAATATATTGTTTATAATTATTACAATATATCTGAAATGCCATATTAGTTGATTTCTGCAATCACAAAAAACCAATTTACGTCAGTTTTTGGTTATAAAATTATTTTTGTTCAGCTAATTAACCATTTAATTTAAATTATATTAAAAGACAATTTAATTGTTAGGGACAAAAAATGACGTATTACATAAATCTGCTCACTTTACTACAAAAAAAATATATATATATATATAAATTATCTGGTAAATTATATTCTTTTTGAAAGTACTTTTATAAAAAAAAAAGATGCAAACATGCTTGTTATTTTTAATTATTAAATATTAACAATGTAAAAATAAAAGAAAACTGTTAGTGTATAATTTAGCCGTAACTCAGTAAGTTTTTTTAACTCTTATTTTAGCGGTGACTCGTTTTCTAGGTTCTTTAATATAAATTAAGACAATAAAATTCATTTATTTATATTAATAATTTATTCATTCTATTTAAAAAATTAAAAAAAAAATAGATTGCGTTTTTTAATATAGCTGGCAAAGTGATTCAGACTAAATAATTATATGACTTTAATGATTTTTATAGTTTTAAAATGTTTATTTTCAAAATTATGCCTAAATCATTAATAATTAGCAACTAATATTACTATGTTCCGGAAAAGAATACGTATAAATTATTTATTAAAAATTGCAGTGTATGATAAAAATTATTTTTATAATACATTTTGTTGTTTATTTAATGCGATAAGTAAAACTGACAAGAGTTGTCATTGAGCAAACTTTCTGATAGTATTAAATTTAAACTGATATTCAAGGGAATTACGATAAAATATATCAAAATGGTTTCGAAAGTTTTCAATTTATGAAATTAATCTTTTACCACACATTTTGAAAGATCTCAAGTCAGTCATAAATATAATTTTGCATATTATATTAGTCGAAAAACGAACAAAAAGTTTATTAAATATAAAATAAATAAAATATGGTGTTTATTATAAGGATGAATGACAAGAAAACGAACAACTTATTATTACATACAAATTATTCACGGATCTTGGATTAAGTATTTTGTTATTCGTATTTCCGTTTTCATTATTTTTAATCTTTGTAGTTTCTTTTAATTTAGCTTCTAAATATATTATATAACTTATGAGGAAAAATCTTATTAAAGTTTAGTCGAATAGTTTGTAAATATTAACAATATTCTTACAGTATCAGATTATTATTATCAGATGAGGCATTATGTAATCGTAACCAATAAATAACTCCAATGGTCACAATAAGATATTTTATTTGATACATTTTTTACCAACTTATTAAAAATTAGTTTAAATTGATTTTTTTTTCAGATAAAAATTGTATAATATGGAACTTTATATTCGGAGAAGAAGGAAATATTGTTAACTTATTATTTCTTATTTTAGCACGATATTATGAATAATAATAGTGGATCATCGAGTTAGTCGTATTTAGTCCATAAAATCTTATCTTAAACACTTAAGTTCTCCATAGTTATCTCCTTATCTCAACGTAGTTCAAACTGCCGTTAGCTATATTGAATAATAGTGTAATCATTCAATGACAATATTTAGTTTAATTTTAATATATGTAATACAATATTGTGTTAAAATATTATGTTGAATTGCGGCACAAGCAATGTTAAGAGGTTCAAGAAGTTGGTAAATACCAAAACTGTCCAAAGTTGTTGTTCTTATTCTCCTAAATTGTCACCAACCAAAAATTCCCCACCAAAAATTGCTTTGTCAATACAAATAAAAAGTACGATGAAAATATGAAATAGATCATCACATCGTGGAAGGGGGAGAGGTAGTGCAGACAATGGACTGTAAAATTATATTTGATAATATCTCCAAATATTCATAATATTGTGTGCCCTGTAAATGTGTAAACGAATCCCAGTTATTCCTAATAATGTTAATAATAATTAGGGTTAGGATTTTATGAGTTATAATTTTTATATATTTTTTCTTTTAATTGTGCACCATCGAGACCAAATTATGAATCAGTTAGGTTTGACGTAAGAAGCAGTAATATTACATTTTACATTGCAAAATTTTTTTAGCTATAAAGGCATTTTTTTTTTAAGAACTATATATTATTCTTCCTACATTTCAGATTAAAAAAAAATTTTATTAATGATATATTTACTGCAAACAGGTGCTCGTTTACACTATGCGCATAAGCCACAAGCGTATATTTTTTATACAGACATGAAACGTACAGACGTAATCGCAATAACCATAGGTATAGATACTTTCGTTGCGAATATTAAGCGTGTAATTTTTGCTAAATAATCTATTAATAATGTATAGTAGTATATTAATTTTTATTTCAAACGAATGACGAATAAAACGATTTCACGATATCATATTATATCGTTTTAACGGCATATACTTTGATGTTATTTATGCATACGCCTTATATGAATGCATATTGTGTAGTTTTTAAAGTAATAATCGTCCTTTCCCTATAATCATAATATTAATAATAGTATTAGTATTATGCTAATTATTGTACTATTTATCACAATCATATTATATGTTATTAAACGGTTACCTCTATACGTATATATGCATACACTGTAGAGAGTTCTTACAGGTGCACACGGTGACCCATACGTTGTAATATGCGCCTTTTACCCGCCTATACGGTATTATATTATAATATTATTTAATATTTATCGATTCGCTAGGGACTGTTATTGTGAATTCCACACAAACCGTCGCTGTTCTGCATGGGGACCGTCCGAAGTTTTCACAACGCCGCCGCCGTGGCAGAGGAGCAGCTCGTAAAGTACTTATGCACCCGCCGAATTCATATATATATATATCCGTATGACTATATAATAATAATATGATATAAGTGCACACTCGGCCCGTTACTATATTATTATTATTATTATTATTATTATGTTTATATTATTACGGCCGTGTTGTACCTACCTACCTACCCGCTCGTTACCGGCGGTACAAAATATTGTTTACGTCGTCAATTTGCTGTACACGAAACCGCCATTAGCTTTCCGCCAGAAACGACGCAGGAAATTAAAACCGTTTATGAAATCGGCCGGGTGCGGCAGCGGCGGCGTCGTTAATTTATAACAGAGTCGACTTCAATTAAATTGGGCGTGGTTCGGCGGTGATGGTCAGAAAGAAAAAAAAAAGAAAACCTTTATATTTCGTATGCTATATATACACAACAATACAATATAATAAAATAGTGATAATAATAAAATATATATTGTACGTTATAGCTGATATACGCGTTATTGTTGTTTGTTTTACCACGGCGATCCTGCAGGAGTATAAGCTTTGTTCTCCATCATCGACGTTTTGAAAAGAAATGCACCGCACGAAACCGTGCAGTAATCAGATTTTACAGCACTTGTGAATATTATTCGCTGAACATATTGTGCACAACAGCGATTAACTGACGAGTAATAACCGAAATTTATAGAGTCGCCTTCCAAAATACTGATCATTTCGAGAAATAAGAAAGAAAAATCAAATAAAAATACTTTTAGTTAAACTATAACGATCTAAATAACACGTGAATGAAAATAAACTGAAAAATAATATACACGATGGGAAATAATTGAAACATTGGTGTTCAAAAATTACGTTTATCACTCAATGATCATTGAATAATGTTGATACGTAGTAGTTTAAAACTTCTAATAAACTTTGAATTTGTATGCGTATTTATTGTAAAAAAATAATATAAATTAATGGTAATGATATAATGAAGCAATAAAACACAAAACTGAACGAAATTTGTTTTAAAATAAAATAAATTACTATAATTTTTTTTTAAATAATAACTCAAATAAATAAGTTGCATAATTGTCATACCACTATGCACGATGTGATTGATACAAAACATTTATGTCAAATGAAATATGCATACCAGTTATACTTTGAATAAATATAATACTCGTATGTTTATAATATTGTTTCGGTTGTTGAGATTTTTTTTTTGTTGTGCATGCCCTAAAACGATCCAAACGTACCAGATAGTTAGTACAGAATGACACTCCCATTACAACCATTACACAAATAAATTCACTCGTATAATCAAAATAAATAAATAAACTGTACAAAAAAAAAAAAAAAGATTGAAACAAAGTGTTGGATGTTTATAAAATATAAAATTTATAATTTGTAAATATATTATGTCAAACGATTTTTTGGTTTAAAATGAATTTTATATAATATTAATACTACAAATATACCATTTGATATTAAATTATAAGGTTTTATTTAAAAAAAAAAAAAATAATAATATAATATATCAGTATAGGTATATATTTATAGGGTTTCTGTAATAATATATCCTATAGAGATCAGATAATTCATTTTCAAAAATATATTTTAGAACTTATTGAAGAATATATTTTATTCATTCAATATGTGTACTGTGTCGTGGAAAGTTGCTTATTTATGAAGTCGCACAAGTTCTGAGCTTGAAACTCTCAACTTTTTTTGTAAAGGTTCAATATCATATTAACCCGAAGGCTAGCAAGAAAATCTTATAAAAGTAGGTATCAATTTTATAGCATTTTTAAGTGTTTTTTTTTTTTAACAATAAAAAAAATCATGAATAAAACATGGTTCTTTAACCATCAATTTTACAAGAAATGTATAATTCGTTTTTAACTATATTATTATTTCGTACAGGTAAATAATTATTCTATTCTTTAGTACCTACATGTTTTACAATTAAATTATGCATTTTTTTTTAGTTAATGTGGTAGCATGGTAGTAGGAACCGCACCATAAACACAATTTTCAGAGTTTTTTCGTTGAACGTAAATTTCTAAGATTTAAAATTTATAATCAAAACATATATATTAATATAAATATAGAATGAGTTAAAAATCCAATTTTTTTTAAACAATTCAAAAAAAACTCAACTATAGTTTCAATCAGAAACACATTTCGATACCTCTATCGAGATAATCACGCACTTTCGACTTTTATGTATTGGAGAAAAAATAACTAATACAGTCATCTAAATCAGTAGGTTACATAACAAACATGTTATTAATCCATTTTCAACCGTACGTTGTTATGATTATATCTTAGTATATAATGTACACTACAAAGTCATGCAACACTCAATACCTTCGTGAATGTACACAGGACGGATTGCAAACTGTCCGTTTGTAAAGAATTTAATTATAGGCAATATGAAAAGTTCGTGCAAAAGAGTAGTGTGGCTGTTACCAGACAGTCCTTTCATAACACATAACTTGTGATTGTACGTACGCATGACGCTACTACCACACTGGTATGATCGAGAATGTTTTTTCTGACGTAAGTTTGATTATGCTCATTATTATCAGTATAACGTCTTTATGTTTCAATAAAAATATCATTAAGCTGTATATAAATAATAATATATTAGGTAATCATAGAATTTTTTAGATATTTTAAAGTTAAAATTGCGAGTAGAGCTACTGGAAGATATTATACTAGAGCAATTGGTTCTCAAAATATGTGCACTTTATTCGATTAATCAACACTCTTTATTTTGGTAAACAATGAAACGTTTAATACACACTTTTTTTTTTTAAAATGTGGAAGTTTATTTTGAAGAAAAAAGAAATGAAACCCCTGTTATTAACTTATGGATCAGTGTTGACAAACAGTCTAGCACCTGTTGTACCAAACAATACGTATTTTGAAATGTTTCGGGTAAAATAATATCAAATAATTCATTTTTAAATACAATATATATATATATATATATATATATATATATATACCCTTAAAATATACAGATATTTATTTAATTGGCCATTTTTCAACTGAATACAGGATCAATGTGTGTATTTATTTATTGTACTAGGTACGTGTCGGTATTAAAGTATTCATTAATTCGTATCGTTAATTTGAAAACGTATTTGTTTAATTGTAAACGACTAGGAGTACTGAGTTATTCATTAACAAATCTTGTCGTAAATCCTCAAATCCAGATAAATACACCACAAAATCTTAACAATTAAACCCATTTCAAATCAGATATTTTTTTAATTGTTCACTGGATTAAGTGTGATAAATGATAATCAAATTTTTAAAATAGTTGTGAGAAATATCAAGCTTTTCCTTTTAGTACGATCCAAGGGTATAGACATCGGATAACATACTGGGAAATTATACAATTATAATATTTAACATATTTATAATAAAGCTGTTTGAGCTATTTTACTTCAATAGGTACCTAACTTAAATTACGTATGTAAAGAATAAAATCATTAAGATTATTTGATGATTATTTGATAGATTATGATGTTTAAATTTTAAATTCTAATTACCTTTTTAATGGTGCATTTTTCAATATTGTACTGACGCAATCATAGTTTTTTTCTCAAGTTAGCCTAAACTTTAAAACCGTATAATATTTAAAAAAAACTATAATATAAATCTTGATTAAAATATAGACTTTTATAATATAATTTATATCAAAATAAATCTTTTCAAAACAATGCAATGTTTTGATGAAATGCTTAAAATGTTTAATTCTGTTTAAATGGGCCATTAGAATTAATTCAATGAAATAGAGTACAATTTTCTTTCTAACTATTAACTAGATGAATATTTAATTTATGGTTTTGAATCAAAATGCCTTAACAAATAATGGAAAAATGTATACATAATAATATGCAATTTCAATTGGTCGTATAACGAGGGATGATTGTGAAAGTTATTTTAAAATGAATAATTTACCAGAAATAAATAACTTAAATTTTTCAAAGTTAAAAGTTTAGACCATTACCACTTGAAATTTAGTAATTTTTAATTATGTCATGACTTATGAGTAGGTTGTAACTTGTAACTTATTAGAAACTATAACACTATTTCTACACTATAACTAATCTCTAATGACCAAAATATATTTTTAAATACTATTAACCATACATGCGTATTTATACATGCAAATTAATGTGTTTTTAGACTTTAGTTGTATATCGAAACTGCAAATGCATTTATTTATTTGTAATAACTTATATTTAGTTATACCCGATTATCCGAATGTCAATAGCTAAGACTCTTAAGTCTAAGATTAATGTAATAACAAGTTTTATAATCACAATTTATATCTTCCGATAACATAATTACGGTTGTAACTTAATATTGAAATATTATATTAGTTGATTTTTTTTTTTTTTTAATAAAAGTATTTAAAAATATATTACATTTAATATTAGAGTATTATATTAGTATTTAATATAGTTTAATAATATTGATAATCATAATACACATCCATATCAATAATATTTTTTATTTTGAATTATTCAATATCATTTCGAGTATAATTATTATATTATTAGCTGGAACATCTATAATGTACACAGAATTTATTTTTAATTGTTAATATCAATTAATAACTATTTATCAAATAAATTCGAATTTATTATTTTTTATTTATATTCAGTTGGTTGCTTTTGAGAGCTAAAGTCAATTAAATTGTATTCGATCAAACTAGGAAAGTAGTTTTTTATAATTTTGAAAATGCTGAAAATATGATTTAGAATATATAATAAGATTAAATAATATGTATTACTACATTTTTTTTATATTTTTACTTATCTGTACGCTTATGCAGTTGATAATATTGTTTTCACTTTCTATAATGGTTTAACCTTCTAGATGAAATATAAGAAAACAATGCAGTTAATCAATTTAGGTAATATAGACAAATATGATAATTGATGATAATAATAATACTTTAATTTCAATTAATATTTAGTATCCATGTTTGTACATTTCTATATTATATATAATTACCCATACATGTACATATATTATTCGTTTTATGCTCATTGTTAATTGACAAATAGTTAAATTTACTTTAAGAGACTTAATGATTATCGTTTTTTCATAAAAACAAATGAAACTATAAATTCAACTACGAGTTTAGTTTTTGTAATAGCTAGCTATAACGAAATTTGACATTAAATCCTTACGGAAAGCTGAAGAGGTGTCATTTCGTTGGTTCTGTTTACAGTATAATCGTATGATACAATTTACAAGAGTCTTTCACACTTTACACTACAAATTACTCCTTAAGTCTTTTTGCCACTAATTCCAGACTGGTTTGATTGATGATTGGGTCGGAAGAAGTTTTGCAAACGGTCCGCTTTAATTAGACGCTTAAACAAATAGAATCGTTGTTCTGGACCGTTTGCCAATTTATAACACAAATAATGTGTTACCTATAGCTGTAAAGTTCAACAGCTGCTAAAATTACTTTTACTCGTCAAAAGACTAAAACACGCTCTTGATGTTTACCTAATGGATACCATTAAAGATACTAATAAACAAAAGACATTGTCGAAAGTGACTATGTGTAAGCGTCCAGAAAATAACGATAATGATATTGAGAACATTTGTAATTTACATAAAAATACTATTAAAGATTAAATAATATTATTTATTAATATATTTGTTCGTTTGTTTGAGGTAATGTCTGGAATTTCGTAACACCAGATTTTAAACGGTTTTTTACCATCAGAAAACTGCACTATCCCAAGGATCTATAGACTATATTTTATCTCGATATTACTAGACCTTAATTTTTTTTATCGCAAATTTCAATTTTTTTTTTTTAGAAATGATAATAATAATCAATAATAATATATTTTGATTTATTATAGGGTTCCTATTAGTTACAAAAAATAAATATGTGCGTGAAGTTGGCCCCCGATATTGTCTGATCGACTTCGGACTTATACCAATATTTTGTAACTCATTTGTAACTCTTTTGTAACACACATTTCAGAATTTGTAACTCCTTGCTTTGGGCAGTATACAATTTTTTCGGTAGGGGAACTTCACGTAGTCCTCTAGCATTTATAAAGTTGCTCACCTCCATATGGTCCATATAGTAGACTTCAAAAAAAGATTGCAATCCCTCACTGCTGTTGTTTTTAAAAATTGTTATTTTTACTAACTTTTTATTTAATTTTTGATTAGGTATTATTTTTTTATTATTATTGTAATTAGACGTTTATATTAATTGTATTTAAGAACTCTTTTCATTAACTAATATAATTTTACTGGGTTTTAGAACTTCTTAATTTCACCAAAGAATCTTTTGTAATTTCTATAAAATAATAGAGGCCAAATTCACGATTTTATAAAAAAAAAAATTCTAAAAATAATTAGTTAATATAATATATATTTAAAATTAATAAAAATAATTTATAATAATAAATAACAAATATACAACTAATTCAATCTATATAAAAAAAAATTGATGAATAACACAAATAAAAACAATTAATTTAAAAAAATTATTAAGATTATTAATAAAAATAGTAAATTACTAATAGTAATTGATACAACTATAGTATTTTAAAACAATTAATACAATTATATATATGTATATAATACATGTAAACAAAAATTATTAAAAGTGTAATAACGATTAGTTAATTTTTTTTATAATTTTTGAGTCAATTTTATTTTTGTTTGTATTTTTATGAATTTTTTTAATTGTATTAATTTTT
Source organism: Pentalonia nigronervosa (assembly GCA_014851325.1). NCBI lineage: Eukaryota > Metazoa > Arthropoda > Insecta > Hemiptera > Aphididae > Pentalonia > Pentalonia nigronervosa. The sequence goes on from JACXSJ010000057.1 coordinate 35,462, forward strand.
ATATACATTAATTTTATTTAGTATTTCTATGAGTCATCTTTGCTCATTTTTTAAATATTATATTATTATTAATTATGAATATATAATAATTATTAATGATTTTTAAGAATCAGTTATATTAACGATTTTCAATAATATTAATTTGTCGTTTTAATTTATTGTTTTTACTCATTTTTCAGCATTTTTTTTTTTTAATATTATTTTTTCTAACTGTACCTACATGTATTAATTATTTAGTTTTGATATACATTATTTTAATTGAATCGGTCATAGTTTGAAGGGTGGGAGGGATTGTCAAAATTTATTGAAAAATTCGCAAAAATTACAATTTTGATTTGCATATTGAAAAAAATCAATTTGCAATTATTTTTTATTGATTTGCTAAATATAGTCGTTGATTTGGATCATATCCGGCAAAAAGAGGCATCACTGACTTCAAATTATTTAGAATTATTTTATTTTATTTAGATATGTTTTATTCAATCAAGATTTATTTATTGGATATAGATTTTTTTATGAAATATACATTTGTTATTAAGATTTATTATTTTTATTTTTATTTAGATTTGTTGTATTCAATTTAGATTTTTTTTTTTTATTAAATACAGAATTTTTTATAACTCTATTTTAATAAATGTCTAAATTTGATAAAAGAAATCTAGTCAATAAAAAAAGATTTTTTATTGAATAAAACGCATGTAAATATAAATAAAAAAATGCAAGAAAAAGTGGGTGTAAGTAGATTACAAAACAGCCAAATTACAAACAATTCTTCTTCTGTACATATAATATATTAGTATTGATAATATTGTAATGTAGTATTATGTAAATAATCGTGTAGTTAAATAATACAATATAAAATGACAATTAAAATTTGATGGTCTACTTGTAATTCATATATTATCATTCAATTAAATGTATTGTTTTATAAATATATTGAATTCAAAAGTTGAAAACTTAATAGATACACAACACTAAGAAAATTAAAAATTGTAATTATTACAATTAATTATCAAATCAATTGTATTAAAATATTAATATAAATAATTCTTTACAATAATAATAAATAATTTAAATATCTTATCGCGGCAAATTATGAACTAATGAGAAAGTCTTATTTTTGTAAAAGTTTTATGTTACGTGTGGAATGGTATATGCTTACAAGACTATAAATATAGAAATTCTATTCATTTTATTCTAAATCTTAGTAAAATCAATACATTCTTTTGTTCCACTCAAAATTTAAAACGATTCATCGCTGTGCACATCGAAATTGCACATAATCTAAAACATCGTTTATCTAAAATCTTATATTATAATAAAATAATTAACTTATCAAATTATATATGATTTGACATATTTTATATTGTTTTATTTATTTATGGTTATAAATTGTAAGAAAATTATTGTCAGTACCTATATATGTTAGGTAAGTATATAAAGTAAATAGGTAATTTAAGTAATAGGTGCAAGGGATATTTAAAACATTTTACTGTAGATGCATATATAAAATAATAATTTAAGTAGTTCCTAGTGGAATCGTTCAAGTGTCTTTGATTAATTATTTTGTACTTCAATAAAATCCTAAACATAGGTAGTTATTTTTTGTTTAAATGATAAATTTCGTCAAAATTTGAACTTAGAAATATACCAATGAACAAAATTGTCCATTTTATGTATTTTTGATACATTTAAATTGCTAATAGAATAACTTATGAGGAAACTTGTATAATATTTTAACAAAATATATAGTGTACAGGATCTTAGCCGTTTTATACCTTAAATATTTATTTGTTAAATAACTATTATCAATGTATTTTACAAGTAAAAAAAAAAAAAATAGTCTGCTTCAAAATATAAAATACAATTATATGAGATTCAATTTACAAATAAAGAATTGATAGATTACATAGACGATATTATAATCAGTAGCGAATTTGATTTGTTTTCGTGGGAGAGAGGATTTTAAATTATAATAAACCTACATTAGAATATTAAATAAAATCATTACAACACTAAACTTAAAATCAATATTTTAATGATAAAAAGTTATAGGTTATAGTTTTTTATATGCAAAAAAAGAAATACATGCCTTGGAATAAAAATTAATATTATCACTACGATCGATCTTGAACATTGGACGGCAGTGGTGAGTTATATCACTATTGGTGGTTGTTTTATTTAACTGGTTGTCATTTGAAATTTTTATTTTGTAGAGAGCCTAAATATTTAAAAAAAGGACCAGAATGAATAAAAGTAACACATAATCAACACAATAATTTAATAATTAAGTAAATAGTATACCATATCGGTCACGGAGGAATAGCTGGTCACACGCGCACGCACACACAGAAAATATTATTATGTAGATTAACAACGCATTATCGCACGCCGCCAAGCCGGGTATTGTTCACGAGTATTGTTTAACACGGCCGCCGTGATTTTTTCTCTTACCGTACGTTGTCATAAAAGCATCAGTGCGTGCCACAATATTATTATTATATTTTTCTTTATAACTCAAATAGTAAAAATGAAAAGAGTCGTCACTTTTTTATCATTGCGAGCCATAAGGGCCAGTTATTATATAATAACATAATAATATTCTCACAGGCGCTAATCGCCGCTTTTTTATATCGCATTTTTTTATATTACTAACGATAAATTACGTTTTCGTTATTAAATCATTGTGATGAGTACAAATCGCCACTAATCCATTTATATTATCGAGTTGTGATAAATTCGCCGGACAGCTTGAACTGCTATTCTTTGCTTGTATTATATTATTTCGTATGCCTGAATTGCCACATTTTGTTATTATATACATTATATTTTATATTGAATTGTAGGCTCTAATCGCTGTATTTTTGTGTAATTTATGTTATTTCTCTGTTTGTGCATTATTTTTTGTACTTAGGCAGCGGCTAGTCAGCAGTGCACCGACAAACTGTGAGTTTTTTTATTATTTTTTATGTTTATTACATATCTGAGTTGTTGGGCCAAAAGGGCCGTATATTTTATTATTATTATTATTATGTTGTATCAGAAGGACTGCATATTATTTTTATTATTATATAATATACATTTTTATTTGTTATACTACAAGGGTTGTACATTATTATCATTTTATTATATACACTGTTGAGCCAGAAGGGCTTTGATTACTATTTATTACTATATAGCTGTTCATGTATATTTTTTATTCTGTTAGGCCAATAGGGTCACTTATTTAATTCATAGGCTAAATTTTGTATGTTGCTGTGATTTATATATATATATATATATATATATATTACTTGCGTATTATACAAATTGTTCTATTATACAGCAACTTAAAGTTACCTACACTTCTGTTACTATTTTTTTATACTAGTTTTAAGTATAAACACACCCACACGCATACACACTTATTCACAAATACACATATTTCACAAAAAGCACTACATGGCCAACAATAATTGCCCGGCGATCCCGACCACTATTGTTTGAGCTATTACACCACTGCACACCTAGCTAGTCCTCCATATTGTTAGTTGGTAAAAAAAATAAGTTAGTGTTCGGGTGCGTGTATTACTATTATATGCTCCTGGCCCGTACAACTAATGATATATGTACTGGGGGTATAGCAATTTTTTGCATCCCTGCGATCAGCAGTTAAAGACTTCTTTTTTAAATAAAAAAAAAATTTCAATATAATCATAATTACAGTTAAGACCCCGCGGTGACAAGGCTTTTAATAATTTATGTAACTGAATAAGCGGGACTCCAAATCTATTAAAAAAGTATGCTTTTTTTAGTGTTAGGGAAGGCTGGAGAAATGCCGGATGTGAAAAACACAGTTTTCGGTTAGAAGGAATTTTCAAAAAATTCGTGAGTAGTCGTACGCTTTTGTACAAATTCCTTACTAAATATTCACACAGGTAAGAAAATGTTGGAAAAACTTATTTTTAATTTTTGGGAGGACTGGAGAAACGTTTCCCCGCCTTGCTTATAGAAAATTGAATTTTCCAAGCGAACTGATGCCGTACAAATTTTGGAAACGATCGTACAAATCCATGCAAATCACGTGCTAAATATTGGTGTAGAAAAATCTGGAAAATTAGCAATGGGTGGAGTTGGGGAAATGTACGTGATATAACAATATGGAGATATATAGCGTTTAGTGCTAATTAATACGAAGAAGAATTTAAATTGTCTGTTGGTTAATAAACAATTCCTATGATTATACTCAAAACATTTTATTTATTATTTCATTTGAATTTTATTCTGTAAATTAATAAGTTTATTATAATATAAATGTAATATGTTGATTACTATTGGATAATATTATGATAAATATGTAGCAGTATTCAAAAAATAATTATACTTTTAGCTATTAGTACTTATTAAAATTGAAGAAACATTTATATAGGTAGTTAATTTACAAAGATCAAACATAATTGATGATATCAAATTCTCAAAAAATATGAACCATCGAACTTTTTAAATATTTAAATCACTTTAAAATTTCCCTAAAATTTAATATGCTTATTTATATTATTATTAATATTGTGAAAATAATTTATTAACAGTTTAAACGAAATTAATATTTATTTTTCTTTATTCAAAAGGCAGTAAAGAATTTGTTGAAATAGTTTCTGTTTATTTTTACATACTTTATAATTACTTATCATTAATAAATATATTTTGATTGATATATTTGTTTTTAATTATTAAAGTATATTTATTTATTTTGCTTTTTCTTATTTGATTAACATTTGAATTTAAAGCTTTTGTGAATATTAGATTATGTTATATATATATATATAACTACTATATTATTAATATTAATGATTTCATATTTAGAAGCAATTTTGTATTCCCATAACACAATAATATAGTCGTTTACTATTTAATTAAAATGGTCAAAGTAAATGAAAAATAAATATAAAGACAAAAGTGTTATTACAAGCATTATACCAACTATATGAGTCGTACGATCATTGACAACTAAATTGAATTGATTATTAGGCATTCTAAAATTAGAATAGCTTTTCGCTTTAGATGGTAGTAGATTTCTACTATGGCATAATTGAGATAGATTTTTGTTTGATTCAAATTACAAATAATGCAATTATAGTAAAACTCGTCGTTTGGCTCGTGTCCCGAGAGCTACTTCAACTGCAGCAGTTGTCGTTCCAAATTAGATCACATTAATCAGGCTAAACTGTACATTAGCTGTCTAGCGCACAAATTTCGTATTAAGCTACTTTAAAGTATATTATATTTGATAAAATTGAAAACATTATAGTTGATTCTTGTATAGAAAAATGCTGAAAAATATCGATTTAAAAATCTTAAATTTACGTGAGCTATTTTTTATTCTTTTCACCACGCAGCTTAATTCGTGTTATTTTCAAAAAAAAAAAAAAAACTGACAAAATATGCAAAAATTGTATTTAACTATTCAATTTATTTTTTGTTAACAATAAGAATGGAAATTACTACATAGGATTATAATATTATTATATCTTTACTGTTTTTTACTTATAATTATTTTATTTGATATCCTATTTTACATTGAATAGATACTTATTTTTTAGAAAAAAAAAATCAACATTTAAATTCAAAAAAATAAATATAAAATAACAATAATGTCCATTTACAATAAAATATTAAAGTGTGTTTAATATAAATTATAATATGGAGGAAAGTAAGTAGGTAACTGTTCTGTTGCACAGTAGGTGTCGAGTGCATCTCGTCATTGAGAATGTCATTAAATGTATATGTAGAATTTTAATTCAATGATGAATAATTTCTCACGAACAATGATTCTGAGCGAAGACTGTCCGTCAGCCAATATCACTAAATATATTTTATGGTATATTTATAATGCTACCTATTAAAATAATTTATATTACTATTAGTAATGCAGTATGTTGAATTAATTTTTTCCGAAAACATTGCATTTATCATTTAAAATAATTAATTATTATAATAGTGTATATTAATATCATATTATATTACTGTTATTAACTTTTGAGTCAATACCGACTTACCGTATAGAATGGTATAAATAGGTTTGTGATATAAATAGGCAATAGCACACGCTTAGTCTAAATGTTTTTAAAATTGTAACATTGTTTAAATAAAATATAATGTTAGAGAAATGTTAATGATACACGCAAAAGGTTTAAGACCCCACTAATAATATTTTTGAATTTTTACAAAATAACTAAAATGTTTCTTTTTGTTTAAAATTATAATTTAATCAAAATTTAAATTTAAAATGTCTAAAAAAATAATTGTATATAATTATTTTTTACTTATAAGGAACGTCGCGTATTTAATTTTCAAATCTTAGTAATACAAATTGATGCATTTTTTAAATTTTTATAACTACAAATTATTCACAAATCTTCATGATATTGACGATTTTTTTTTAAAATTTGAATTTGAAATGCTCATAAATAAAAAATTGTGCCTATGTGTTTTTAATATTTTTGAATAGATTTACTAAAAAAAAATATTATGAACCTATTGTATTAAATGTTTAAGCTTTTTGACCAAGGGAAAAATGATTTATCGTTATTTATAAAAATAAAAATCAAAAATGTAAAACTTTTATAAATGGGTCAAAAAGAGTCAAAATATTTCGAAAATTATAACATTTATACAAAACACAAATATAAACACTTGGTGAAAATTTCAATTATCTATATCAAGATGAGATAATAGGTATTATGATAGTTTCCGTCGTTTCATGGAGGTTACTAATGTTTTTATTCACGTTTTGAGAGCTCAAAGATTAAAACGAATAAATCTATTCTATTATTATATGTACTCAGTAATGGCTAGTAAATAACTACCTAGGCTTCTATGTGCAGGGCTCGTAAATTAACATATAAATACAATTACAATATAATAATACAAATTAACCGGACGCACACCATTCACATACCTAGGCACCCAGTGAGGGTAATTTGTAGATGTCTTGCAGAAATTAATTACATCTATTTAAACATTTCGTTTACATACGTGATACAGCACTACTATACGTATTTCATCACGTTTAAAACATTTTCAGTACGCGTTTATTGTATATTAGGTAAGTGTTTATTTTACAGCCATTTCCCAAATGTTTACACTCTATTTAACCACTTAACAAAGATGGGTTGGGTTAATTCAAACTAAAATTTAAGTTTTGACATTGGAATCGCTATTCATAACTATACTCGTTAATCACTAGATGCATATTATATACAGAATCAAGCAGTTACAACATTTATAATAACTGTAAAAAATGTTTTATTAATTTTTAAGTCTGTGATTAACTGACTACAAAAAAAAAAAAAAATATGTTGTAATAACTTAAAAAAAAAATTCTACACATCAGAAAACGTTTTTATTAGTAGTTTTTAATAAACATTTTGTTAATCTACTATAAAAATATATTTATTTATTTGTATTTATTCAATTGTGATGGTTCATACAAAAAATACAAAAAAATATTTATATTAAATTCCAAGAGAACTCAACAACTTGTTATAATGAACAATGTGATTGACATGGATACGTCTTATAGGTGGCTATTGTCTAGTTATCGTATAAATTAATTAAATTTTTTTTTTTTCATTGTAAAATGTTAGCTTTTTTTAATATAATTTTAATATATTTTCTAATTAAATGAATGTCATGCCCGCATGCGTTTTCTTACAAACGTATAATATACTAAAATATGTTTGTTAACGTGTTGTTTGCTATAATATTAGAGTGAACCGACCTATAATCAAATGTTTAAATAAAACACGTATATAGAAAATCTCGTAGACTTTTATTAATATTAAAATTTTAAACCTAGTTAAGAACTTGAGAGCATTTTAAAGTTGTAATATTTTACATATCTAATCATTTCAAATATCATTATGAATCTATGAATTTTCTTAAATAATATTCTTAGGTAACTTTAACATTTTAAGTGCCATGTATATCGAAAGTAGGTTTATACATATCGAAGATATCCCATAGGTTATAGGTATTCTGATGTAAAGGTATTTTTTTTTACATACATACTGTATACTAAAACGAAAACAAATAATGCGTAATAATTTAAATTTAATGGTTTGAAACTCAATGTTGAGTTCAACATAATAATATTATATTATATTAATGTAATATTTAGTTTAAAAAAGGTTAGGTCAGAATATAAATGTTTAAATTTGATAATAACTAATTTAATTAATAAGTTTAATATAATCAATAAGTCAAAACTCTAATACCATCACAAAATTGATTTTACTGAACACACATTTTCTATGTTGTAGTTCTGTAAATTGAAAACTATATAGAATAATATTGTTCGTTGTATTATTTGTAGATATAAAAAATAATATGTAATATTTTTATAAACTGCATGCTGTATAAAACTGCGACAGCTTGAACAATTTTTACTTATGTTCCTAAATTGTCACAATATGTGATTTGCCATAAATATATTTTTTAAAGTGGGTAAAAGACTTCTCTTACGCTTTACTAAAAATAAATACATTTCATGAACATGTTATATTTAGTTCAGTATTCTACAAATTCGTGATCGAATACAAGTTTTTAATTCATACATTGCTTTTTCTTCCACTTCTAGCCTCTTAAGGTAATATAATGATTACCAATATCTATTATATCTATTAAAAAAATATATTTTGTAAATGACATTCCTTCATTGTTATTTCGTGGTTATCATAATAAATAAATACTATTCAAAAATTTAATGAATAATAAGATTGTTACGAAAGAAAAATGCGCAAAGATTGATACTTTTAATATGAATGTAAAAAATACTTTTAAATAATCATTATGAATGTATACAATCTTTAATTAATACTCCAAACTTTAAAGCGGAATATGTTTTCATTGATACTTATTATTTACTGAATAATGTTTGTATTTTAGTCGTAACATTTTAATTGTTCATTATATAGATGATTTCAATATTATATGGTGCGTATGATCTGACTTATATTTTTCCAAGAAGTATTTTTCATAAAACGAAAACAAAAGTTTACTTTTAAGAGCCTTAATGAGATCCTATTTATAAAGCCAAAATATAACTACGTGCTAAGAATGAAGGTGTTCAAACAAGTAATCGTTTATTACCAATTTATCACTTTCTGTGCATTGTTCTTAAAGCTAAAGGAAACTTAAAACCATGGTGTAAATTGCGCATTTGAATTATTTACAACAGTTTGCATGGGTCGTATTCTCATTTGTAGGTTTTTGGTGGTAAAGCAATCCCTTTATTTGCCAAGAACATTATAATAATGAGAATAGGAAATCGGTTTTCCTTTGAATGTTCAAAGACCTCGTCGATCATCTTACCTCAGTCAACTCCCACTTTTGGAATTTTAATTGTTTGATTTTTCAATGGGCATTGTTAGTGTTTATTGAAGCCTTAAACATTATTAATATATTATAATCATTATGCAGTGTATAATATGATAAAAACAAATGTAGTTATAAGTATTATAATATTACTTTTTTATATTTTGCGAAGTTATTTTAAGAAGAGTAAGAATTTATAATATTATACATTAGAGAACGATAAGGTCAATTAAAAAAAAAAAATGCAAAGTAATTTTTAAAAACTAGCGACTGTGATTCATATTTATATTTAGCATTTTGAATTTAGGAACATAAGTGAAAATCGTTCGAGCTGACGCAGTTGTATATAGTATTCAGTTTATAAAAATATAAGATATTATTTTTTTTTTTATTTACAAATAATATAACGAACATATTTTATTTTTGTATGTGATAAGTTTTTTTTTTTTTTAATCGTATTCAATTAACTTAATTAACAGGTATGCAAATAAAGGACTAGATAAAACAAACGTTTTAAATAAATAACCATTGAATTAATTATAATCATTTTGCATTAATAAAAAAACGTCATATCAATATTCATGTAATATAGCATCTAAACTAATATTGCATTTTTTTCAGTATTTTATTTTATAATTAACTTAAATTGTAATAGGCATAATATGTTATCATTAGGAATTAAAGTAAATTTGAGGGAGATGAATCACAATACTATTCTTATAATAAAAATCAACAGACTTGAATTAACGATTTGTATTATATATACATACAAATATGCGCCACACATACATACATACATTCATATATATTATTTTTATATATAATAATCCAATTAAAAAGTTCAATACAAAAAGCCAGAGGCAAAGAAAAGTTTGATCAACTTATTTAATTGGTGTAAAATGCAATGATTAAACAAGTTTTTATGGCATTTTTCGTATTTTTTAAACAGCGTTTAATGGATTTTTTAAAACTCATAATATTTATAACTCAAAAACGTCTCTTTCGTTATTCCATTGGGTATTGGATTTTAGATTTAAATTTTACTAACACGGTGTAAAAAACTACATTAAAATATGCAATCATTTTTTTTTTCTATAGTTACGTACATAGTTTTTCTTTTAAAATACTAAGAATGTGCATGAGTATTTTTTAATTAGATACTGAAAATGTTGCATGTAAGGTACATACGTTTGAAAACTCAATAGATACTTGCTCTAGAACGCATCTTTTATTGAATACTCATGCCAAGTGTGTGAAATTTAAACCTTTACAAAATAAAGCATCCGTCGTGTAACGAGCACGTATGTTGCGCATAAAAACAACGCTACGAATCGCTACCGATACCGCCAAAATCGCTGATGTTACGAAACAAATAGCAACAGATGTGCACGCCGAAATATTAATTAAAAAACCAGTTACGCGATCCATCGATAACACAATTAAATATATCCACCTTAATTAATATATGAATAATTGATTCGACACAGCTCTTTCAAGCTTACGCGAAATGAATGAAAACATGATTTCGCGAGCATAAGCATGAAACTATAAGTAAAACGCACCACTCCACCGATATCACTGCAATCGGCAAACTACCAACATCATCCATGTAACAGGACATCCGTGTAAGAAGGTCCGTCACTACTCCAAAACACCTTACGAACACCGTCCTCGATCGACAGTATATGTATAGCGGTTAATGATGGCAATGTACGCATTTAATGTTGTTCGTTGCGCAAACATGGCGCTGGTCGTTCGCTGTTTTCGATTGGTTTAAACATCATCATAATACCAAACATTTTTGGGCAGTATTCCGGGCTCTAGGATTTTATCGTTGTTAGTTGTTATTAGATCTCGTGATGAAATGAACTTATTAAAAAAAAAAAAAAAAAAATTGTCTTTTGATTTAATAAATTTAAAATGGGCCACGTTACATTGAAAACTTCATGAAAAACGAAAATTGAAAACATTAGTTAATAGTTATCATAATAATCTAAACAACCAACGAGAAATGGCGAAAGTTCAACGCCGTATTTTGTCAGCGATAGGATGGCGGTGTATGCGTATCATACATCATATATGTGCGTCATATCTAGTTTATTATTTCGTGTACAGCTGTGCCAATATTTAGATGCAGAGCTGTGCTGTCCAACTGCCTGTACTGCTGCGGTCAAAGCCGGAACATATATACTTTAGCCAAGGGAGTTATCGTACACTCGTCAAACACTTGCCGACATATTCGACAAACAGCGGATTGAGTGGACGACGCCGCCGAGGAACCAGAAGGGCGCAGATTAAAAACCCGAACTGTTCGACCCAGCCTCCGCGTCGTTAATCTGCCGGTGTCCAGCAGCCGCCGCAACTGATAAGCATGCCGAACCGAGTGCGAGATGAGCAAACCCCGCCGTCCCACTACCGGTCATTACGATTTATCGTGTTACGCCGTAATACTACTATCTGCCATCGGCAAAAATTGTTTGCGCCTTGCCGATGATTACCATTTCGCTGTATATTTGTGAATTTTTATAAAAAATATATATATTATATATATATATATATATATATATATATTTGTCGCAAGGGAATTGAAACATTGTAAACACGTATTTATTGTGTTATTACTAAATATTATAAACTATATATATATATATATTGTATCAGTAATATATGTAAAATAAAAAAGGTACTGTATACTAATTATGAATATTATTATTAAATTATTGATTTGTGTTCAAATAAAAAAAATACGTATGTTAATGAACATCAAAACGACCCATGAGAATTATTGAGTTCATTACAATTGACACTTATTCTTCACAATAATTGTAATATTATTTATTATTTTATTAACTTCGGGCCTAATGTAATTACATTTAAAGATCTATGCAATTTGGATGGAAGCCGGTCGAAACATTGATAGTTAAAATATCGATAAGTACGAAATATCGTCGGATTGAAAAATTATTAATAAATTGTTGAATAACAATTGTCTATTAAAATAATGAAAATTAAAAATTAAAAATATTTATAAACACATAAATCATTTAGATACTAATAAATTCGAATATTACAATACCATATTATATGCAATTCCACGTCAAAACTCCAAAATAGATATATTTTCATGATTTAAAATAACATTTTTAATTTGTTCCTCCTGTTTATTTTTTTTCGATTTCGGTCAAAGTTCTCCTTGAAGTAAAGATTCCACCATATTTTACAGTTAATCCTATAGATTGAACTTTTCTTCAAATAATCTGACCTAAATGAAAACGACATAAACGGCTTTGAGTATTTGGAAACTTTTGTTTGACTGCTTCAATTGCGGTTTGTTCAAGTCCGTCAAAATAAAATTTGGTTTTAAATATGTGTATATCATTTTCTTCGGCATGATCCTGTAAATCTTGAAATAAATATGTATAATAGTCTTTGAATTTACTACTCATTAGAGCAAAAACTAAAGGTAAGATTTTAGAGTTCGTATTGTGTCCTACTGGGGCGTGAATCGAATATAGCTGGTAAAATATTGTTTGTACTATCTCAAATGTTCCATTCATAATCCAATACTTAGCTATCTTAAGCTTATGGAAATTAGTTTTAGTTGTAATTATACGAATTTTGTTATCTCCAACTATGGATTCTTTTATAAGAAAATGTTCACCATTCAATACATTGGGTATTACAAGGGAAGTTAATGTCATAGGTTCTGGTTCCATATTTTTTCTTCTTACTCTTTTTATTTGCTGTCGCATTACCTCATTTGTAGGTATACACTGCACATTGATTTCCATCAAAGTAACAATATTTTGAATGATTTGACTGGGTTTATCATTTGAAGTCGCTGCTTTCTCTTTTAAACTTGTTAAAACTTCAACAATTTTTAGTTTGCTAGGTTCTGGGACATTATTATATTCATTATTTTAACTATGTATGTAGAGTTTACCACTATCCGAAATTTTTGTTACTGTGCTTGTACAGCTAAAACCAGTTCGCATCTCCAATAATATCGATTTTTACGAGTTTTGTTGAAATTAAAAAGGTAGTCATAAATATAATATTATTTTTTATTTTTTTTTATGTATGACACCAATTTACAGATTTGTATTTTTCTAAATACGATAAAAACATTAATCAAAAACATTCGTCAGAACTCGCATACATAGTAACCGTAGCAAATACATGTCTAAAAATGTCCACAAAATTCTAGTTTAATAAAAATCAGTAATTTATTTTTATAAATAAATAAATGTCAAATTTTATTATTTTTTCTTCTATAAATGTATACACGATAAGTACTGTTTAAAATTATCCGATCTTTATCACGTACTTTAAAAATCAGGAAGTTCGATTAGTGATTTTACTAGTATTTATTGTGTATAAAGTAAAAATATAATATTTTAAAAAATTGTAAATTAATTCTAAATAATTGTAATAGTTTAAACACAGTAAATACATACATGCATTATAATTAAATAATTACTGTGATATGTTTTCAGTTTCGACCGTTTCGTCCGGCTCATTTGGATTTTTGTCAATAAGTGCTATTTAAATTTTATCTTAATCATTTAGGTACTTTATTGTATAAATCAAGATAATAGCATTGCTATATCGGTTTGTATTATTAGAATACGACAAGTATCGGTATTTAATACATGTTGCTTTAGCAATCGATTATTTTTATTAATCTGTCGATATTTTGTACTTTTTGAAATTTTGACTGTCGACGTTTTATATCACACCTATTTTGGATTACAATAGTGATTTCAACGAAAACACACCCCGATATTCCCTGCAGTGACTCAAATTTACACTTAACAACATATTGCATACGGTATATTAGTTATTCATGTATTTTATTAATTTGATGCACAATGATGATAACTGTTATTTATTTTATTTTATTCATAAACTGTACACTATGATTGAGGGTATAGTTTTAGTAAATTGTAGTTTTTATCGTGGCTTTTTAAGAATTGAACAAATAAAATTACAATAACGACACCTAATTCTATCAATAATTTATAAATAATTAGTAATCAAAATAATAGTTATTTACTTATAATTTAAAATTAAATGAAAATTGTCTAAAAGTAAAATTGTTTCAACTTGTATTTATTTTATTTGTTTTTATCGTCTACATGTTTTACTTTTGTTATTAAATTTAACAAAATACTTTTTACGTTCTTAATTTTCTATTTTTAAGATAAATAGTTTTCTGAGAATTCTGATGCACCTAGATGCTATCCTTATTGTTATCATTTAATAACGCATTAATTATAATTCTGAATTTTGTAATTTTAAATTATACATTCAATGACTATATTTTCAAAACGTATTTAGATTTTTTTACCATTTAAGAAGATGTGCATGTACTTGTGTAGTGGTATACATATTTTTTTTCAAAAAAAATCACCTTTTTAGCTGTACATTTTTGAGCAAATGATTGTTTGAAAATTTAGACGCAAATTCATAATAAAAATGATGGTTTTCATTAAAAAAAAATTGTTTGTATCGCCATAGGAAAATTTTTAAACGATATAAAATATCAAGTTATCTAAAAGATACTTTAAAATATAAAAACCAGAATTTGAATACATTTACTAATACAGAATAAACGGGGATGGGTATATTTGTTAAATTATACTGTGTATACATATAATTTTGAACAATTAGTTAATATTAGTTATAAGTTTTTAAAAGTTTAATGATCATACCGGGTATCTCACAAAATATTGATCCACTACTTGTCCAATAAACTGAACTTAAAACAGTTTTTTGTAATTAAATACAAGTTAAAAATTTGATTTATATTGAACTTCTCAGAAATATATTCTACTTAATAAAATATAATTTAAAATTATGTTATCGAAAAAGTAAAAACTATTTTATATTCAAAAATGTTTTTTTGATGAAATTAAAGTCACTATGTAAAAAATACATTTTCAAATAGATACGTTAATGATTTTTAAAATAATAAGTATTATATAAATTATATAATGTTAATTAAAGTGTGGAATTGCTGATAAGTAAAAATCTTAAGTGGTTGAAAATGTATGAAGAAAAATCATATACGTTGGATTATATTAGATATACCTACTTATATAAACATATTTTAAATTATTTCAACAAACGTAATTTGTAGGTTTTCTTTTAAAAGAAAAGCAAATTTATCGAACATCATTATAATATATAGAATGTGCTCTAGATTTCCATTGACATAGGAATGGAATAAGAGTATTTATCATTGGGTTTGAGAGACAGTGTCTAGGGTGAAAAAAATTAAAGGGCCGTCGGGGGAACCTCTGTCGTTAACAATTAAATTCTGACAATATACCGGTTATGAGTAGGTTTTACACCACCGCCGCCTTGAACGGTGTGTGGACGTGCACACTGCATGAATCGTTTCGAATTAGATTATCATACATATACCTAATATTATATTTATGTGGATGGTCTCTGCAGAAGTACGAACACGAGGGATAAAATATTATTATGTAGTTGTGTTGGTGGCGGCTCGGCACTACCGTCGAAACGACAGCGAAAAAAATCGCTGACTTGCGGTGATGATATTCGTTCGAAATCCGTTTCATATCTTATTATACCCGCGACCCACGTGCCCATTATTATTATTATATATGAGAACGGCCGAGTAAAAAGTTCCGAGTTTTTGGGATTGATGTCAGGTTCGTGCTCAAACTCTGAAACGACAAAAAGTGTATATCGTACATCGGCATACCGGTAGAGGTGGTGGAGATGGCGTTACGTCGTCTCTCTCGGCTCATAATCGCGTTCGTGCTATACTCGTCGGATAAATAAAAAAACCTTGCCGCCCCGAGGCACCTAAGTCCCTTACGATATTTCTCTCACCCGCTACGACATATATGTACAAACACACGGGGTAAAGTATAGTCGTATATATGTACAAAGACGATGCTCGTTTTCGCCTGCGCCACTAATTTTTTACTTTACTATTGGTGTGGGTTATTGTTTTTTTTTTTTTTTTAATTTTACCATCGTGTCTAATGCATCACCAACACTATACAGGAGTGTTGTGCAATCACTCGAATCGAGCACGACTCGAGAGAGCGTTGACGAAAAAAACGTATTATTAATATACAGCACCGTCCGACGACGACGAATACTACTGATAGTATATCAATGTAACAAGGTCGTATAATTGACCGATATTGCATTAAAATAATAAACTGTTGATTTAATAGAGCTTTTATCAGACTACGGCTGGATTTGAGACGTAAAAATAAAAAATAAACTCACACTTAATATGAAATTACTCGAGTTCAAACGTTTATGATGTAAATCTATTTATGCCTATACCTACCTAGCTATTTAGTAGATAGGTACTATTACCATCGGGTATATTTTATCGTACAATATTTATACACCATGCTATTACAATCAGTTATTCTAACCGTAATCAACGCTTAATTATCCAAAAGTAATAATAAAATAATCGACATAATATTATGAACTGTAATGATGAAAATATTATAAAAGCAGAGTATGACTTATTCATGTTGTATAAACAGTGTTAATTTAATTGAGTTTATGCAGAAGTTATGTTAATCGAGGGTTATGACCTTATAAGTAAAATATTTGTACTTGGTATTTTTAGTATTTTCAACTTTGCAACAAAGTGTTGGAAAGTACGACGGGTTCAAATTATTTATACACTAATTAGCATTTGTTTACACACATGTCAGGTTTGTATTTACGTTTAAAAGTTTTGGAAAACCAAAAGGATATAGATATAGTACCTATATAATATACAATTAACCGTATGACATTATACTTTTTAACATCTGACGGATAAATTTATCTACTTATAAGTTATTATGCTTATTTACTATTTTCCATTTGCCATTATTATTCGTCTTTGTTAATCGGGTTAAGCCCCTATACACACAGTAAAATATAATTGGCGTTTGTCAAACACATTTTTTTTATAAAATGTTGTATCGTGTGATTCGTGTAGTAGACTCGGACTTAACATAAATATAATATTACATAAATAGTAGGTACTTACATATTATCACAAGTTAATTATGGTGTTAGTTAATTTTACTTTGTAATAATACTACATAGTTTATTTTAAGATTTCTTTTTAACATGTAAAGAATTATTAAATATCAACTGAAATATTTTATATATTATGTTATAAAATTATTATAAATGATTATAAAAGATTTTCTCGGATCAGTTTTATTACAGTATTATTTAAATTTCTAATCAGGCTGGTATAAACAAAACCATTTATAATAATACATAAACTTAAAAATATTTTACATTAGCTTAAAAACATTGTACTTTTCATTGGTACATTCTACTCTAGAATATAATTCTATGGTCTGGTCACCCTCTGTCAATGTCCAAATACAATGCCTTGAAGCTATCTTAAATCGTTTTCTTTGCTTTATATCATACAAATATGGAATCCCATGTCAATCTCATTCACCATATAATCCATAGTTATATACGCTTAATATGGGCAGTTCCGCTGTTAGGAAATATAACTTTTTACTTTGACTTAATTAACATTTATTGATTTAAAATTGTTATGTATATTGGTCAATGAATACATAGACTTCTAAGACTCTTCAATGCCAAAATAGGTCTACTAATAGTTTTTATATATAAATACTCAAAACTAATTATGCACTGAATGCTCCAAAAAAGAACTAAGAGTTAAGCCAATGATATCTAAATTGATATATTACATTATAAATGTATTGAGTCTTTTTGTGATTATATTATTAGATTTTCTGCGTGAATTATTTTTTACTATATTTATTATCTTCATTGTGCTATTATTGTTCTGTTATTTATCATCTTTTTTTTTCTGTTTAAGTGCACTTTATTATGATACTTATTTTTTTTATTTTTAACAAACACAATTTACAATCTGTACACAATAATTACAATAAGCAAATTTGATAAAAAAAAAAAAAAGTAAAGTAACATGAATAACGTGTTGAGGAAGAAACCTAATGGTAAGACCTCTTTTACTAATTTAATAAGTTTCTACACCATTTACATTTTAGTCTGCGTGGTGGGTTTTTTGAGAGGGTGAGGGTGGATATGTGTGTTATTAGAGTATTTCTATACGTACTTAAGTTTTGGTGGAAACGTTTGTATATTATTTTGGCTAGTTCAGTGGTAGTTGTCATTTTTAAGTCATTGTGTAAAGAAAGGTTAGAAACGTACCAGGGGGCTTTGGTTACTAACCTTAGTGCAATTGATTGAAAAGCCTGAATTGGCCTAATGTTCGAGGGTATGGCAGGACTCCAGATTCATATTCCATAAAACCAGACTAGTCTTATAATTGACTTGTATATAATAAGTTTGTTTTGGAGTGGTATTTTGGAGTTTAAGAGTAGTCGGAGGAGATGAAGTCTATTGTTCGCTGATTTTCTTTTTTTTTTTAGGTGGGCGCCTCAGGTTAGTCTTTTATCAAGTATTAAGCCTAAGTACTTTATTTCGGTTGGGACAGGGATGGGGGCTATGATACTTATAGATCATCTTGAAAATCCCGCTTCGCTTGCATTTTCCATATTATCCTGCTTCCTATGTATGCTTTACTTCAACCGACTTTTATTGTTTTACGTTCTGAGTAATAAGTATTGTACTTACTAATTTTTTTATAAATCTATGCCGTATTTATTTTTATTTTAAGATGAATATTTTGGTATATTTTTGTCGCATTCAGTATCTATGAGTTCCTACGATTAAAAAGTACAGAAAATCGTAATTTTATCGAGTTAAATACGTCATTGTTGTGAACTCGGAGAAGAATGTTAAGCGTAAAAATAAATATTTTGAAACTATTCGTAGTAACGTGTCTCGGTTTTTGTGTACAGTAGAAAATATTTCCATGTTTTGGACTAATCTTTTTTCTGTGTTTAGGCTGCAGCGTTGTAGCGCGTTGTGCGTAGTGCAAATGTGACTTTAAAACCGAAATAATAATAATACGGGACGAAAACCAAACGTAGTAACTGCACGCCACCACCGCCGCCTCGTCACTTAGTACACACCTGACCTATACTA
The DNA here is from genome assembly GCA_014851325.1 of Pentalonia nigronervosa. Lineage (NCBI taxonomy): Eukaryota > Metazoa > Arthropoda > Insecta > Hemiptera > Aphididae > Pentalonia > Pentalonia nigronervosa. The sequence continues at coordinate 54,878 of JACXSJ010000057.1, forward strand.
CACGCCGCTCTTATACCGCAAAAGCCAAAACGCCCCAAATTCGAATTTGAATTATTCATCGCGTTGTAGCGGTTTGTATGTGTATATAATATATATTTTAGGCGCGACGAAAAGGTAAGCTTAGCGCGTATATTAACACCGGATGACCTGACGCGAGCAACGGAGCTATGTTTTGGGCCGCCGTGGGACGGCCTCACCCCCCCCCCCCTCGTCACACCACAAGGGCACGGAAAAACCTCTCGCGTTCGCGCGGTTTGCGTATTTATGCACGACAGACTCGCACGTGTGTGCGTGCGTGTGTACTTGTGTGTACTTGTGTGTACGTGTGTGTATGTGTGTGTGTGTGTGTTTGTGTGTGCGCGTGTTTTAGATTTTCGCCACGAAACGGCGGGGAGGCGACGACCGCGAAAAATGCCCGAGACGGGTCTCGGTCGACCTTTAAGCACAGTTTTATGGTAATGTCGACTGAAGTTCCCGTAAATCAAAACACCTACGCGAATACGCACGCATTCCCGCCGTTTATTTTACACTTATAACCGCAGAAAGTCGCATTGAGTTTATAACAGTATAACAATTTAGAATAATATATATATATAGATATATATGAATATCGAATGATATCATTAAATATTGGCTAGCTTGTCAGCTGCTATTTTTATTTTAAAAAACGTAGGCATTTTTCCATCGCGGGTTTTAATTGTTACTAGTTTTTGGAACATGCACGTATACGATGATGATATCACTATAAAATTTAAGCACACTGTCACTATACAAATCGTGACTCCTAACGTCTCCCGGTTGATTCAGATAAATTGTCTTATTTAGTATAAAATGTAACAGTTGTACACACCTGTGAATGCAATCGTGAATTCACATAGAACAATATACAAGTGAAAGTGTGCATTACGATGTCATCTATGTATCATACAATATAAAATCAAATTATAAAAATATGCAGAGTGGTTTTCCTAAAATATACTATTACATATTTTCATAAAAACGAATCATCAATATCTGTTCTAAAAAATATAAAACACAAATATAATTTTTTGTATTTTATAAGATATTGCCTGGTTTGAGTAAATTAAAAGATGTCGCTGTATATAATATTTATATATTATGTTAAAATTAAGTTTAAACATTGTATACATACATACTATGATGACGAAGCACTTATTCCTATGTTGTATTTGTTCTTACCTGCAACAAAAAAAAAAAAAAGTTAAATATCACATATTGATTTGTCATAAAAAAATAACAATGTTTAATAAAAAAAAAAAAAATAAAATAAAAAAAATAAAATAGAACGCAAATTTAAGATTTAACATTAATAAACATATTTCAAGTTAATTCATAAACTATAATAATGTGTATTAACAACATTCGTCATAATTATTTGTTAGTTAACGTTAGTTTTTGAAACATACATTTTAGATATTTGTACCTATATTTAAAATATAATTTTTAATTTAATTTAATTTATTTAATTTTAATTTAGTGGTTAAATTATCAAAGCCAAAATATTTTTTTTCTTATAAATATCCTTTTAAAATCATTATTCTATTATATTATTGTCCGTAAGACTATTTAATGAATAGTTAGGTTTTAATGAAAATTATTTATTATATATCAATCAGTGTATGGAATTATATTCATTTGAATATAAGTCAATTGAATATATATCAATATTTGATATTGAATTATATCAAAGAATGCGTATGATCTAATATTATGCACAAGAGCTGAAAATTACTAGAAATTTTAGTTCACGTAAGCTATATACCGTCTATTATAAATCGTATATGATATAATACAAGTATTATGAATTAATTAATTTAGTTGTCAAACATTTTACGGTGCAAATTACATAAGGCCTAACGCGAAGTATAATATGCTCAAGCGCAACTTTTAGATTCTGAGTGGGGCAAGTGATGTATTGATTTTACTGTGCCATTTTAGATTCTGAGCGGAGCGAGGAATGTATTGATTTTACGATGATGTGTGCTGTTTTTTGTGTTTTTCATCACGTTTTAGGGCAGTAAAAGTGCTTTGATATTCTTTGTCAGCAAGTCGCTCGTACAAGGCTCCAAAATTGACTTGAATGAAGCGAAATAACTGATAGAAGCTGCATTGAAAATCGTATAGTAATATTCGATTTTCAATGCAGTTTTCCATCAGTTGTTTATAATTATTATTCGTTGTGTAACTACAAAACAATTCATTTAGAATACATAATAAAACTTTACTTATATATGATTCTCAAGTGTATTTTTTTTTTATTTGGTTTTGAAAGTGGAAAAGAACAACAGTATAGTGATTAACGGGTGTATGACGTATAGAATATTACTCCTGGACGATTGTTACTGTGCATTATACGTGCGAAAGTATAATATTGAAACCGCTTTATACAAACAAGAGATTACAACGAAAAAAAGGTCGGCAAGTGGGTACCGCTCTGCTGTACAGTATATATCGAGTGAATCACTTTTGTGATGTGTTAAATTTGAATTCAATGATATAAATCATTGTATACAAAAAACGATTCTGAGCGAAGACGGTCTGTCAGCCTACATAACTAAGTTCATACAATTATGATAACTATGATATTATTGCTATTAAAATAATTAATTTTACTATTGATAAGTAGGTAGGTTAAATTATTTTTTGCAGAAAACAGTGCATTTCAAAATATCATTGAATATATAAAAAATCATAATATACTTTAAAAGTTTCAAGCACACACAAAAAATATTTTTAAAATACAACGAAATAACTAGGTAACATTGTCATTCTTCATTTAAATACTTAATTTGGTCAAATTTGAACTGCATTTAGAAAAATATACAAAAAACCTTGTTTCAAAGTTTAAATGCTTATAAAAAAAAAAAAAAAAATGTACCAATATATTTTTATTATTTTTGATCTGCTATTTTAAAAACTTATGAGAAATCTTGTATTCAATTTTTAAGAAATTTGACACAATTTTTTTATTGATATTTAAAGAAAAAAAATTGAAAATTTCTTAAGCCTACAATTAGTTCAAAAATTGTCAAAATATTTTTAAATTTTTTTTAGTTTATAGAAAATGGTAATCTAAACATTTTGTAAAAATTTCAATCGTCTTCAATTATTCCTTTTTAAATTACATCAAAATAAGAAAATCGTTTTCGGAGAAACGAGTGAAGATTCAATATCTAATTTCAAACGCTCACAAAAAAATTAGTTTGACGTTCCAGAAATTTTTTTTTTTAGAAAGGTTAAAAAATAGGAAAATAAGAAAAATAAGAAAGGGCAAAATTTCGTGTTTTTTACGTATTTTCTGGAAATTTCAACTTTAGATGCTTTTAAAAAACTATAAGAGACCTACGCTCAACTTTTTTTTTAAATTTTTATTTACAATATTATATTACATTTTCAAGTTTTTTGACTGACTGAAAACATTTTTATCGGCAATAATAAAAAATAAATCAAAAATTATTATACTTATAATTAGCTTAAAAAAGTCAAAATATTTTGAACATTTTATGGTGTATGGAAAATACGTATATAAATATTCGATGCAAATTTCATATATTTGCGATCATTATTTCTTTTGTTACATCAAAAATAAAATAACATTTTATTAAAAATTTGCTTTGCAAAAAAATTCCCGTTATTCCTTTATTTTTTTTTATTTTCCCGACGCGTTTAAAAACTATTTGGAATTTTTTACTTTTGAACCACCCTCCCTTACCCTCTACCCTCTCACCCATCATAGTACAAACTAGATTCACTTTCCTATTAGAAAAGATGCTGATGAAGAAAATTGGAACACTTTTAATGCCTTAAAACTTGATGACATGCACAAAAAAAAAACACACACACACACACACAACATTGTAAATTCAATACATTCATCGTCCGCTCAGAATCTAAAATATATTGATCATAAAAATGCAATTATAAGGCAAATGTATTATGATTAGCTCATATATATTATTGTTAAAGATTTCTTTACATAATAATTGCTTATGTGATGATGTTTATAAAACAATCCAGCACAAAAAACTTACTTTAAATAACTAATAAATTTCATAAATAGAATAAAGATATTTTGAAAAAAAAAAGATAAACGAAACAATTTAACAATTCTGGCTATTGGTACTAAAAAGGGTTTAAGATGAAAGAAAAGTAGAGTAAAAGAAACGGTTTTATTCAAAAACATTATTTCCCTTGTTCTTTTCAAGTGCATTGGTGTGCATAATAATGGCTGTAGTACATGTACTGTAATATGAAAATGTCGCTATGACAATGCGTCAATGCATGTGTATTTTTGTTTGGGAAACAATATTATGTAAAACACAATCGACCTGAAACCAGTAATCGATAAAATACTATATATTTTACGACATACTTTGCTACAACCTAGAAAAATCATTTAAGTTCAATTTAAAATAAAAAATATCAATTATAACTATTACTCTTTAAACCAATCTGAACTTATGGTGTATAGCCAAAATATCAAATACCAAAAAGATCCAAATCTATCATTAAAAACATTATTTGACTAACTACCTCAACTCCCTATCAACGATTCATTGCATATGCGGGACTTGCACATACTCCCAATAATATAAACGGCAAATAAACAATACTAAAAAATTACTGAAATTAAATTTGTAATGATATCGACTAAATTATTACTTTGTTTAGTTAGATTCTGAACAAAATATATTACGTATTGCATAATATACAATCAAATATATATAATTATTCTAATAAAACTTAAAACGATACATTATATTATTTAATCATATACTACTTTATAAATTATTAATAATTATTGTGGTATTCCATTACACTATTTGATATATTTTATAGATCGTAATAATAGAAATTAAAATTTTAGAATTTAAATCATTTTTTTTTTTTATTAATAAAATATTTATGCTGAAACACAAAAAAAAATAACTAAGTTTGACCAAACGTATTATTTATTTCAAATTGACACAATACTTGAAGAATTTCGATTTTTACGTGTTTTTGTTACTAAGTGGTTTACTATTACCTAAAACCTACTATAAATTGGATCACGTACCAGGATATTTTTTTTATATATTTATTATGAAGGTACATATTGTGATTGTGTGAATCAATAAATAAAAATAATTATAAAAGAAACTAATTTAAATTATTAATATTGTTCAAAAGCCTAAAATTATTTTAGAGAATATAAATGTGTTAATGCTTTTAAAATTAATTATGTTAAATCATTTAAGTATTCATTAATTTAGTTTGTTATGGTAACTATCATTTTAGAAGATAGATATTGAATCTATCAATAATAATAAGTCCATAATATACAATATGAAAATTATGTAAATACTTATTATAAACAAATTGTATGAAAAAATATAAACTATGTTGATTATTGAGTATAGGTTTATATTTGTAATTGGACTAAAATCTAAATTTTATCTTTTTATATCAACAAATTTTTAAATAAGTAACATAGTTATATAATTTCAATTATAATAAAGTTAAATATCAAAAAAAAAAAAAAAATAAATAAATAAATAAAAAAAAATTACCAAGATCATAATATTTAAATTCAAAAGGTTAAATGGTATTAACAGAGCTTAAATAAACGAGTAATGTTGGGGATATTTTTTTCTCGTATTTTGACGCTATATTTCACAATGGTGCTAATAAATATTTTCATTTGTATCTCTGTGAAATCTCCACAAAGTAAATGATTCCATATTGAATGTAAAATAATATTTTTTGACATAAGGAAACATCAACCGATAATGAAATTAATATCATGTTTTCTATCAGCACGTTATAAATTACACAATACGCGTTGAGTACAATCATATGGATATTGTCGAAAAACTTATATGATTATTTACGTTATCAAGAGGAATCGCGATTTTTAAGGATTTTCTATATTCTGATCATAAATAAGGTAACTTGAGTTTAATAGTTTAAATTAGTATTTCCTAAAGGTTTTAAATGCCGTCAAAACGTCATGATGACGTGTAAAATACCAAATAGACGAGAGAGATTTTATCATTTGACATAATATACCAACAAACAATAACGATAATTATATGAAAATAATTAGAAATATTCACTATCCACAATTTTACTTGAAGGTCTCGAAAATACACTCAATTAATATAATACTTCGATTAGATTAAAAACATTGATCGACCGATAAACCTACCTACCACGGATATAGAGAAGATAAGGTGATAACATTCCAAAAAAATACAGGCGCTCAGTTTTTGAAGCTAAAAATGATTGATGCATTATTTCGGAAAATAATTGTATTCTTAGACACACACACAAAAAAAAAAACACACACACATCATTGTAAAATCAATATATTTCATCGCTCTGTTTAAAATCATGAGGTTATTGAAAATAAAATGTTGAAATTATATAATTATTTTTTATCTTTTGTGCAGAATGCATTTTGTATACAGTATACAATGAAAGAAATTCTATTAGAGAGAACAACAAAAAAACATAAAGATGTATCTAAACAATCAAAATTGTAGTTGATTAAATGTGCGTGTACAACCGTGATTGTCTTCTATAGTTGTAATTAAATGTGGTTTATAGTTATAGTTATTTCATTTTTATAATTGTCTGATGTTTAATGCGTCATAAATAGTATTCACACAAATAAAGTGTTTCTAATTAAAAATATACAGATAAGTTATTAAAGTTAAAATATTATTTTTAATTGCCCAGTTTTTATATAAAATGTGTACAATATTATAGGAGTAATAGGACATCGAATACTGTAACACTCTTGGTGAAATATATTTAAACTAAAAGTCTGTCGTCAAATTAAGTGCCTATTTTTTTTTCCTAACAAAGCGAATGTTATTTTATTAATATTATTTGTTACCTTATTTTCATTACATCGTGTTACCTACTATAGACATTTTAAAGAAAAACACAAAGCGAATGCAACGTTTTTAACAGAATTAATCAGTCAAGATGTTCTAATAAAAAATATTTTCAATTATACGATCTAAAAAATAAGGAATATAACTTTAAAAAAATATTGATGACGTCTACATATTTTATTATTTTTTAAATACGTACATTATAATCGATCTAAACATAATAATAACCATAATTCAAACTATATTAACTTTTTATCAAAGTACAACTAAGCTTAATAGATACATAATTTTACATTTAATTTTGAAATAGATTTAACCTAAGTTAGATCTAACCTATATTTCTACATATTTTTTAATAACTAAAAATCAACAAGCTATTGAATATAGTCGAATACTTAATTTTAATCTAAGATATACTATCCGTGTGTTTCTCATTAAACTTGATGGTTACTTAATCAGATTATTAATCTGATGTTTTTTGATGATCCTCGATGCATCGGATAGGAAACCTAAAAAATAGGGCGGTGATTGAGGTGATAACATTGATAAAGTTTATACACATGAAAATAAATACCTAATAACATAATCTATGATAACAATAAGTTATTTAAATTAAAAAAAAAATGTTGATTATCAATCCGGTGGTTCATTAGTTAGAAAACTAGATAAACTATCAAGTTTAATGAGGAACACACGGTATGTTTTATATTATGCAATGAACCTCAAATCAAATGGCAGAAGCAGCATTACTGAAAAATAATGATTGAATAATATTTTTCATAAAATGATATTTTATTTAGTATTTTTTCCAATAAAAACTGTAACAGAGCATCAAAAAAAAAAAAAAAAACAATTTAACTGTAAAATCGTGAGAATTTTGAATATTTTGATACATTTTTGAACAAAAAATCGAAAATTCAGAATAAACTTTAAACACCTCCATCAAATGATCACTAGAAACAACAAATATACAGAAATAAAACGAAAGTATAAGGAAAGTTTTCATATTTCCGGAAGGCTTTCAGGCTGCTATTATGGAGATTGAAATAAAACTACTACACAAAATACCTATATAAGCACAATACACGACGAAAATATAAAATATTTTTTTAAAAATATTACAGCCGTAAGTTTAGTAAAACACAATAACTATACAGTCTGATGAACTATTTTAATTACATTAAAATTCTAATTTTTATATCAAGCCAATAAGAAATAATTGACTTTAATATATTTTTAGAATTTAAATGATCTTTATCTAACTACATATCCAGTTCATACTATTATAGATAGTCAGGTCTTTCGAATTCTTTCTTTATTATTTAACAACCATTGGTAATTTGAATTTACAAAAGTAAACAGTATAACAGTAAAAATATTTATGACATGATCATTATAATTTTTGTAAAGTTATTATCATTGTTAGCTCAATAACATGTATTTATTTATTTTCCTCAAAAAATGATTTACAATTGTGACAAATGTTATCCAGCCAACTACAAAGTAGTTATACAACCACGCATACTACAAATAAATATCTAAAAAATAAAAAACCTTCACTTCTAAATATCCAGTCAATAACCAAAACATTATGCCCCAAACAAGTCAATTTATTATAAATAACGTGTCCCAAAATATACAATCATCAAATATTTATGTGAACGCGAAACGAAAAACTTTTGTAATAGCAGCCAAATCATATAATATCGCAGATAATGATTTTCTAAAAAAACACTTCTACCTCTGAATCAATCACCGAGCTGGATTAAGGATCAATGTTGCTACAAAGCAAACAATTTCTCGAAATTATACACCAACAAAACCCATATCTAACTTTCAGTGCTTAAAAGTCACATAGTAGTGCTATTATAGATTAATTTTATTCCTTAGTGTTTATTAACCACCTAACCAAGCCAAGTCAGACAATGCATATTACAGATCACGACAAAGTAACGAATCTAAATAATGAGTTATAATGGCTGATGATTTAAATTTAAAACACATGCCGTGTCAAAAATCCAAATGGTAATAAATCACAAAAATACATATTATCTTACCCAGCGCGCATAGTATTGACACCAAGCAAACCTTTACATTTCCCGTCCGACACTAAATGATAACTTAGACGTTTTATTAATCAAATTAATTACGTATAATATTGTGCAGAAACCACTTTCCTATAATTAGACTATTATTACAGTTATAAATATGTCATGTTTAGAAAATAAACAAATAAAACAATTATTTTCATGACATCTTCAATGCTCTTATTCGTCTTGGTTATTTTCCACATAACTGAAAATAAAGCAATTATTATTCTTAAAAATGAAAACCTCGGAACAAATAAACCCAAACAAAAGACATTGAAATTCCAAAACTCCGAAACCACATAAAAAATTGGATGAAAATTTCGTCAAGTCCATTCACAAGTCAACTGGTTCAATGCACTATTTTAACATAAAATAATCACTTCAACGTCGCCTAAAACAAGGACGTCCTCATAACTCAATTTTTATTAAAAAAAAAAAATTATCTTTACAGTGTATCTCATACTTTGTTTATAAACTCAAATGGCTAAAATAGCTAAAACTGATTTAATATTAATATGAACAGTAAGTATCAACAAGTATACACTTAATAGTTGATATACATTAGTTAAACTTCTACATAAAACGTTTATTAATAAAAATGAAAACATTTTAATTTTTGGAATCAATTTAGATGTTTAACTGATTTAATTATTTTACTGACAAATTATTTTATAAGAGTTTGTATTTATCATACAGTTTTATAAAATGTAATTCATTTTAAAATTACATTATATATTTCAATACATTTTGGAACAGATAAATAACAGACATGATGCCGAAGTCAAAATGTTCCATTTACCAAATTAAATTGACGATGTAATAAGTTATAAGAAATATGTAAAAGCATTGCAATTTTAAAACTTGATTAACAAGAATGGTTACTTTTTAGAGAACGACTGTAATTACTACCGTATACTTTGTTTCTTGATATTTTATACATATATCAATTATTATTATAAGTTGAATAGCTATAATTGGGAGTTATTTTTTTTTATGTTTATTTTAAATCTATCTGATGTATGTACAAAACAAATATTATTTCAACATGAGATAAGTAATTTAATTCGTACCTAATAAATTACAATTGTAAATTTCTTCTTTAATTATAAAACATAAAAATGAAATATGCATAGTATAGGTTGATCTCAAGGTAATTTTTAGCTATTATAATATATTATATAATCTGCATTTATTAGTTTCATTTAACACACTATAATACGAATAAAGTGTGATTAATAATCATACCTACTAATTCACACTATTATAATATTATGCGCCACAGTAAAAAATGCATATTAGCAAGATCTGCCTTATTACGACTTTATAATATATCGGTCAATTCCCAAATGCGCACACGACTTAAAGACGACGAACTTTTCATCGTACCGATCTTTTTTTTCGCATTATTATTTAGTCAACTTTGTTGAATAAAATCCCATCACTGGCACGGCCGACAAAGTGTTTTCCCTCGCTGTATTTTTCGGTCTACCGCGGCTTAAAGAGAACAATAGTTATATTTTTCATTTTTTTTTCCCGTTTCAAACGTATACGACGCGTCTGGCAGCGGCCATTTGGCGTTCCGAGGGTTGCGCACGCGAAAGTTAGATGTCTCCAGAGAGATGAAATGATCTACAAGGCGAGACCGGGGGGAGGTGGGGGTCAAAGCGGGCAAAGGCTGTGAAAACCTTTACCATGATCTTCTTTATTTGTCATCCCTACGTGTCCCTAACGATGTTATCTCTAGAAAAATCTCTCTCGCGTACACGTAAACTCACACACTCACGACGTTATACTTATACACTTATCTCTTTTTGTTTTTGTTTTTTTTTTTTTTGTTTTTCGTCATAACTCGTCGTTGACGCTGACTCATAATTTGTTGTCGCACGCACACACATACACACACACTGACACTAACATTATGTTGTTGTACACGCGTAGTCCATATACTGCAGTCTCCGCCCGGTTTCCGACGGATTTCTGCGCGTAATTAATAACCGACGGTAACTCCTTTACGATCGCGTCGAGTAGACGCTATCAAAGCGAAATAATATTCCCGAAAGCTCGCGAAACTACGCGAACTCGTTCGACTCCTTAACGAATGTAATTAGCTTTTTTAAGCGATAGCTGCAGCGACGTTAATGGGGCGGAGGTAGATAGTACGACACGTTTAAACCATATAACTGAGGTTGCGGGGACTCGAGACTTTTCACGGAGTATAATATATTTCATTGAAATTATAATTTGGACAAGGGTCGATGCGAACGGCGTTGAAAAATATTGTGTTGAACTCCTTTTATGCGTTTTATTGGAATGAAGGAATTGTGTTTTTCTTTAGCAGTTCACCGGACAAAAATTTTTCCAAAACGATGTCATATAAATGATATTTTAATTGAGTTGTATGAAACGACTGCTGTTGGACAACATAATCAAACGGTCTACTAAGAGTATTTAAAAAAAAATAATAAAAAATAATTGTAATTAAAAATGTAGTTTATATGATTATTTTATTGCACATTTTTTAGGTCATCTTATGAATTAAATTTTTTGATTTAAATTTTACGTACCTACCTATTAAACATTTATTTTTTGTTAAACAAGTAAATGAAAATACTATAAGTAAAAAAAAAAACAATTTGCACTAATGATTTTGCAATGAAATATATATATATATATTATGTTTTAAATGTTATATTTTGTAACTCAAGGTAAAGTGATTTTCAATAAATAAATAATTTCGTTTTATATTTTTAAAACCAACTTTCTAGTTTTCACTTATATAAGTTATGAATTAACTAAACTAACTAACTTACCATTATTATAAAAATATATAATCAATAAACCTATTATACTTATCACTAAATAATATTTTACTTTCATTTATCGCAGATTTAATTTACATAATATACATCCAGTTATATTTGACTTTTGTAAGTATTATAAATTTAGGTCAGCGTTTCTCAAACTATGAATCATGACTCACTGGTGGGTCATGAACAGTTTTTTGAATTAAATAGATTTTAAGAAATTTATGTTAAATTAATATTAAATATACTTATATTATTATAGTAATATAGTACCAACAATTACGATGGGTTTTAAAATTATAATTTATAATAATTCGTTGTATATTTATTTATTATGATGGGTATTAATATGTGGTTATCAGAAGAATTTCGCGATAAAATAGGATCAATTCGCAGATCGACATTGACGACTATCAGTCGACGTTGGTTCAGTATTAGCTGAAGCCATAAAAATACTACTCCCATTCTCATCCTTATACATGTGTGAAGTAGGATTTTCAGCAATGATGGGCATCAAAACGAAATATCGAAACAAGCTACAATTATTGAATTCCTTGCATTTGAAAATAGCTAAGATCGGCGTTGATGTCCATGCTGTTATTAACCATAACAGAAAACAAGCACACATTTCGCATACACCTCATTATTAAAAATACTTTTGTAGTATTATATTGATTATAAATATATAAAAGAATAAATAATAAAAGTAATAAACAAATTTTATTTTTTATAACTACTTTTTGAAAAATGAAACCATGTAGGCCACAAAAGATTTTTCGGAGGAAATTTGGGTTACGGTCCTAAAAATATTGAAAACCACTGACCTAGGTAATTAAATATAGATTTGTATTATATAGTGATTTTGATATTTTTTGTATTACTGATTTATTTAATAAAAAGTTTTTGATACAGATGAATTCTATTATTTTCAGAATTAATGAAACGAAAACAACAGAAGTGATGAAGTAATTAATAAATGTTTATATTTTTGTACTTTACCGATAAGTATTTTTTATTATTTTTTTTTGTTACTTTCTTATTACTTAAGTACCGATCTAATACTTTTTTTAATACAGATTTTCTCAGTCTAACATTAATTTAAACGCTTGTTATATTTTTTTAAATTAATGGTGATGATTACATTAAAAATGTTTTTAAATGCAAAATTCATTATTCTAGATGCATAATAACTATAAACATACATTTTGCAAGAGAAGAGTGTAAATTTAATATATTTTTTAAAGTGGTGTTCAGAGCACATCATTATAAACAATTTAATATCTTGTCTACGACTAACTAAATTCTTAAACAATTAAATTTAAATAAAGTAATTTAGAAAATAATTTTGAAGAATCTGAAAATGTATTATTTTTTATTAAAATATTTACTTATCGTATGTTTATGGATTTATTTCGACTAAATAATTCAATTTTATTAAAACTATATTACTATTAAACCATTTTTATTTCTACTATTACATATTTATAGTACATTATGTTCATAAAAATATAGATAAAAACAAATTGAAGTACGTTCAGTATACATCCATGCTTCATACAATCTACATTTTTAAAATTATACACAATTTTTTATTTTAAATTTGGACAAACTATTTTTGTTTTAAAACAGAAATGTATAAAAAAGATTTTTTTCTAATTAAAAAATGTACATAATTAGAGTTAATTTAAATTGACAAATAATGAAGCTAATTATCTGCCTGTAACACTGCTTTGTTTTAGTTATTTATACTAATATTCTATTTGCAAGATAAGATAAAAATTAATTTAAGGTAATTAAAATTATAAAGTATATAACACTACAAAATTATATCTTAGATTTTGTTATTTAATAATCATCAGTGTTTAACAATAAGTAAAAATGGGGTGGAATATATTTGTTAGTATGGCCTAAATTACCGATAACTACGTAAGAGAATAATAATTCTAATAACATAGTAACATAAATAATGTTCATATTCTCTTATATCTACACATAATACCTATATCGTTAAAAATAACATATTATTATAATATAATACTATAGTTTACAAATTATTATTATTATTATTATTATTATTAGTAGTAGTATCTAGAAAATATGATTATAAAAATATAAACTTTTAATAAAATATTAAATAAAATATTTAATGACTATCTTCGAATAACAAAAATAATTTAATATACTAGTTTTTTGAAGAAAATAATTATCGATGGATAAAATAATGTTTAATTAAAGTAATAATCAATAAATTATATTATGAAGTTAATTTATTTTTATATTCAGGGAAAAATGTTAAGTATCTACAAATAATAACTGATTTGTTTCTATCTTATTTAGGTGCATTTAAATATGGTGTGTTATCGTATATGACCTTGTAAATAATAAACACACACATAGTATAATGTTAGGTTACTCTTTCCTTATAGTGTCTAAACAGAAAAATTTGGATTACAATTTGAACGCTACATAGAAATTAATAATATTCATCATTTTATGCTGTATGCCTATCAATTGACATTTTAATATAAGTTGGCTATTTATTTTCAAGAAAACGATTCTTGATAAATTAAAAATATAATAGAAATATCTTAAAATGTTTTTTTACCTATTTAAATTTTTAACTCTGAATATAATATATAAAATTAGTGTTCATTTTTAACATACAGTGTGAGGTAAGTAAGTACTTACGTTAAAAAAAAAAAAATGTTTAACTACAGTAATAAAAATAAATTGGATACAATATTTATTAGACGTGTGTGTTGATTATAGTTAATTCTTAAGCTACACTGTGCTGAAATATTATGGCATTTTTAATTATTACACTGTTTTTAATTAAAATTATAAATATTCTGCCAAGAATAATGAAATAATTAAGAACTTTTTATCGAATACACGGATGTACCTATTTTGCCTATACTATACGCCCTCAGAAAAATATTTGTTTTGAAGGAATATTTTTAAAAACACTATAAAAAATGTATCCATATGCCCATAAACAATAAATAAAAATAATAAAATTGATTAACCAATTTATTAAATTATTATTATTATTATTATTATTTATTTTCTATTTATTTAATTAATTTATTTTATTTTTTATTTTAAAATTGATTTTATTTAGTATTGGAGAGAAGTAAATAACTATCGTACTTAAAACGAGAGTAAAGTCTTATATCAATGTTACTAACAGCAATAATGTTGTTAACTATTTATAAGTATACTAATCTAACAGTTAAAAATAATGGCCTAAAGTAAACAATGGATTATATCAAAAATAATAACCGCTTTGGTATTTGATGATTCGCACAATACAATTCACCAGAAACTAGTAATCCGTGAGATTTATTACGATTTACGGATATAAGTAAAAGTGATTTTGTTTGTAGTTCAATCGAAAAGCTAGGATTCAACACAAAACATTTCACCCTTTGTCACGAGACCATTAGGCTACACGCATTATCTAGTTTAAGAGACAAATTTCAAACATATTCTGCAAAAAAATCATTTTTTATTAAAAATAAATGTGTGTACATATAGAATATTACCATTATGAGAATTAAAAACGTGACCAAGACTAAATTCGTATTCACCTAGTACTCTTAGACGTCATCCAATATGTTATTGTAATTTCATTGCATTTAAAAGAAAGAAACCCGCTTAAGTGAATAGTCTATAAGTATACGTATTTATAAAACATATTATACAATAAGTATATTTGTGTCCACTGTACGCAACATCCAAAAAAAAACAACAACCAGAGAGATGAATTATCAAATAGCTTACTCAATAATGAAAATACCATAACTCTTTTTAAGACTAAAATGTTCATGTCATTGATTAAATTATAGTATCTACTGATTTCTATTTAATATATTGTTATAATAACTCATAATACGACTGAGTACCTCAGTGCTCAATTGATTTCAAGAATATTAAGATGAAATAATAATTTTTTTCGAAAGTATAAACTTAGTTTTTTGATATTTGTGTTATAATAAAATGTTCTATAATGTGAATAGCAGAGATATGTGTAGATTAATATATACATATTATTTTTTTAAAATAATTTATGAACAACTACACTAAAATAATAAATACAGTAATTTTTATATTAAATACCTCAATAATAATGTAAATGTGGCCATAAACAGTCAAACTAGAATAAAAATAACCTTATTTCATGTCCGTGTAAGAAATATTTATAAATCTTACTTTCAATTGTATAATGTACAAGTGTAGAAAAATATATTACACTTAAAATATAATATATTTCAACAAATTGTTTGTATTAGAAGAATATTACTAACAAATGTCATATATTCAATATTTCATTGCAATATATTTGACAAATAGCGTAAAAATAAACTGAAATAATATTTCTTCTAAAATTATATATACATTAAAATATAAATAATTACGTAAAATTTACATACGATATTCAATACATTACACGTACTATATATAACATGTGTGCTTAATAATGTTTATAATGACTTATACCTATTCCTGTAACAAAAAACCAGTAGATAAGCAATATTTTTTAAATCAAACAATTTTTATGATAATTCATTATTTATAATAAAATTGTAAAATAATTTTTTAATATTTTTCATATGCGTTATGCTTCATATGGTATTTTTATTAAGATATATATATTAAACATTTATTGCATAACGAAATCTAAAAAAAAAATTTGATTTTTTATTTTATTCTTTATTAATTAATATACCTAATATTGTGAACTGCGGTACATATTGATTTTGTATACTTAATATTTGGGTATTTGACATAATATTTTGTTATGTTTTTAAAATAATATAGAATGTAACTATAGAGTCGACCAATAAAAATATCAAAACAACAGACAAATCTCTATGAGAAAATATCAATCTTAAGAACTTGATATGGAAACAAATGATTAAAAATTAGTTCAAGAGGTGACAAATTCATGAACATGCGTAAAAAATTTGAGTGCACGTGAAAAATTAAAATGTTTTTATTTTTAATAATAAACAACAACAATATATATATATTATATGTTTTATAATTTAATGGCAGGTTAAAAAAAAAAAAAAAAATTAAAAAGGTTACATTTTGGCACGTAGCGTCAAAACAATTTTCCATCACTAGTCTAGGTAAATTTCTTGAAATTATTATTAATAACATAAATATTTTAGTATAAAAAAAAAAACTGAATACCTTGGAACACACAAAAAACCTGAAAATCTCAAATTTTAATCAAGAAGAAAATAACTTATACTAGATTGCATATTTAAGAAAATAACTTACACTAGATTGCATATTTTCCAAAATATATCGTTCAGTGTTATTGTTCCAATGGTATTTAACTAACCAAACATTACATGAGATAATATTTTTTCTAATGACCTTTTCAATTGAATTACAAAGTTTTAATTCCAACATCTCCTTAGTGAAAAAAATCAACTCCTTTATATTCCTGATAATTCTCTTCAACAGCCATAACAAAACTGGAATCGCGATTTATTAAACTAATTAATACGTAGTTAAATAAGGTATTTCCAACGAACGACTTCTTTATCACTCCACTTTCGCATCTCATAATTTATAATCAATATTACTTAAAGCTTTGTTATAATAAGAAAAAAATGGAAACGGCAAAGCGACCTATATGTTCTTCACTGGTGTTGTAAGCGACTTACCGTTGATTTTATGATCTACAAATCTGTAGGTGCTTACACTAACACTAATGTTGCAAGAAGAATGTTAGGGATTTATGTATCCATAAAAGGATTCAACTATCGACAATTTTCTGAATCACGCGAAAACGACTAATTAATGTAGCAATAATAATAATTATAATAAATTAATTTTTAATAAAGTGCACTTTTATTATTTGTATGAACCATTTATACGTTTTTTTTTTTTTTTTGGAAGATTGCTTACGACACAGGTGAGTTACATGTGAATCTCAAACATTATGGTTGAATTAGGCTAGTTTTAAACACCGTTACTAAAAAAAAATAATAATAAAGTAAAATACTACGACAGATTACGTAAATTATATATTTCTAATTCCATGTTATATTTATATTATTCAATTAAGTGAGATAGATAAAATTCTTCAACTTAAAATTTTGATTTGTTTATAATTATATTATCTTAATAAAAAATAATCTTATAATAATATTTCCTATAAACTACCTGCTAAAACCACACGGCAAATTCGGGTTTGTATATTCGCTATTTAACATTATTATAGTTGTCGGTTTTAAATATTAATAATTGTATAAGATAATATTTTAGTTAGATTTTTAAATACGCTTTATTAGATAGTATTATTTTTTTTTTAACTAGTCCAGACAGATTCTGCCAATATATTATTTACCAGCTGTTAAATTGTACATTTATCATCACGTTTTTAAAGAGATGTGCTATATATCAAATTGTAACTATCACACCAGTTGCACGAGGGTCGCAAAACCAAATATTTGCCTTTTAGTCGTTCAACAAACTTCGACCGAATCCGGAAATGAAGCGCCTTTTACGAGTTTCGATTGCGATGCGATTGTGGTTGAATGACTATTGGCCACCCGATATTGGTCTGTTTTTGACCAATGCGAGTGTCATTGGAATTGTTTGATTTTTGTTGGTTAAAGCCGATTCAAACGATAACTGAATAAGTATACCTATTGGTTTATTGCACACATTTTTTCACATCCGCTAAACTTTAACGGTATTGTTATTACTAAATACAAAATTGTCGTTGTATACTGTACAATATTATTGCCTATCGATTCATATTAATGCAGTAGTTTTTAACCGTTAATTACACCAGGTTTCAATAATATCGGACGCACTTGTGAGTAAATATCGCATTTGACGAGAACTGTATGAATTTCAATCATTGGTTTATAATGATAAATCATCGCCGTCAAGTGGATCATTTCTCAAAACCACGTGCACTCATTTTCTAACAACAGCACCTTAAAACAATTTCCACGCGAGCAACTTCTCAGCGTCGAATGAGTTTTTTGTAGATGGCGAGGCTGCTGCTGCGGAGATGGCTGTCAATAAAATAATATATTATATTATAATAACGCTTTCGCTTTTTCAATTGTTTGTCATCATTCTCTTTCTTCATTTAGTTTTACGTATATTTTTTTACCTATCTGCTGAATCGTGCAGTTAAAAAACCAACTTTACAATATTACGTCGTATTATGATTTCGTGTTAGGTACACGATTTAATGAGTATTTATAATCACATTTTGTAATTGAACAAAATACTCGGCAGCAAGGCGAATATAATACTGACGAGGGAATGCTATTTTCAAACTGTATTTTGTTTCTCTTTGTACATTCAACAGGATTTTATACGTCTTGATGAAACTACCGTTAAAACACACAGTAGAATAAATTCATTCTAAACGTTATTTAAACTACATTATCACGACTTAGAGAAAACAACATGATGTGTCATATTGAATATTAAGTATACAGTATACTATATAATGTATAAAGTAATTAAGTGATTTACTGGAAATATATATTGACATCTTAACAGTATTTATGAGCATAATTAATGTGTTAAATAATATTTTTATTGAAGGTTATTTGTTATTTTAGTATCTATTTATAAAAATATTTATTTTAAATTAAATTTTCCAAATACAATAATTAATATATTTCTCATATTTCGAATATGAGTTGGTCATAATCGATATTTTCAATATGATATTATATTAATTCGAAAATGTTCTAAGCCCAGTACATATAGCCGTTATATCAATTAAAAAACTGTTTGTTTAATTCAAAAGTATATAAAGCTCAAAGAGAGAAGTAATTAGATTGTTGTCCCTGCAATGGTTTATACCTGTTTACACAAAAGTTCTAGCGTAAATTAGATCTGGGTCTTACCCTAAAAGTGAAACCAACAATCACAAAACTCCTAGAAACTTGTTTATCATGACTTAAATATCACTAATAAGATTCCATATAATATTATTTATATTTAAATTTACACTATAAAACATTTAATCCGTACACGGAAAATTCAGCTGATTTGTAAATAAGAATTTCATATATAAAATAAAATAAAATCTGTATTTAAATTAGTTATTCAATTTCTCTCTCACTTGCTTTTAAATGCCACTTAAAATTTCAATAAATGTTTTTTTTATGATATGCAAATCTGGAATTTAGGTAAGCATTGATATATTTTAATGTGCCTATTTCGTTAGTGATCAATATACTTGTCTGGGAAAAGTACAATATGTCTATGTTCAATATTGAAGATACGATAACTGGATTTGAAGGTTTTACGTCAATCATTGTGACAGCTAAAAAGTTTATGCAAATATATATAGACAGAATATGTGATTTTTAAATTGAATTTGTTTTCATAAATATAAATCGCACTTATAGGACATAATAATAATAATAATATTAATACTTATGATAATCTCCGAGATCGATGATATATTTTTAGCTTGTTTTATAAACTACAAATAGATAGTACAAGTCTAAATATGATTAAAAATTATCATTAAATTATTTAAGAACATCATGCGTATCTTATTTCAGTAGCATATTAAGGATTTTTCCAAAGCTTGGACATTGTTTAAATATGATTAAAATAATTTAATTTTAATTTTAATTATAATTATTATAAACTAAAAAAAAAAAAAATATAAACTCGTCTCCAGAGGTCGATTAATCTTTTTAACCACATCTACCTGTAAATAAAGGCGCTGTCTCGTTGCAATTATTATTATAATTTGGCTGATCATAAACATTAAGCGTGGTCGTCATTAATTTGAAAAACCATTAGAAACAATTTCATTTGCTCATTTTGACAATAAATACAATAAATTATTTATGTATAAAAATAGTAAATTACTATAAAAAACGTAAATATTAGCAATTACATATATAAAAAAAAATAATAATAACTATTCGTATCGAATAATTGGTTGGCATGCCACCCGAATGATATACTCAAAATACATTTTCACACGTGAAGAAGACAAATATATTTTTTTTCATTAATAATTTTACCATGGAATTTACGGTACGTTCAGGCATAATCTATTTCTTGCGAAAAGATAATTTAAAACATTAATGATATAATGATTTGAGATTAACATCTGTAAATTATATCACAGTGAATTGTAATTAAAACGTTGCGTGCAGCAAGTTTTTCGCGACCCACGACATCGTAGTAATTGAATACAAATATTTCACATTAAAAATTGATTTATTTGTTCTTTGGTAAGTATGCACACTTTGCCAAATTGAATTATTACAGATTAAATTAATCAATCAGAAAGTTAACCTTAGTTTCATACAATAGATGCACGTAATTTTCTTTAGTAAGCTTTTAAACGTCCTGCGTATATATATATATTATCTTAGACAATGTCCCAAAGGTATAAAAACGAGCAGCTTACCAAACATTGTAAATTACAGGAGGTATTGGTAGACTATTTATTTATTTTATATTGAAAACATTTAATTAAATTGGTCACTGTCTAGCAATCTATACTTACAATTTCCTGTAGCGTTACATGCCATATCGTTATCGCTTTATAAACACTTTTTATTTTATATATATATATTTTTTATTGATCATCATATAAAACATCGAATGCTCGAACCATTAGTTTGACATTGACTTGTCATTTCGTACGTTTGGCATATCAGTGGATTTTTTTTTGTCATGAAATGGTTGTGTGTGATAAATGTATGCTCTATTCGTAGCTCATTTAGTATAGTTTCCTCTTTAATCCTGGATTATTCCATAACCGATTATTGTTTTTTATTTAGTTTAACTTTATATTTTGGTTTATTCATTGGTAGTTTAGAACATGATTGGTTTGTTTTTTATGTCTTCATATGTTTATATATTGAAAATTGGGGTATTGTTGGAGGTAGTTGCATTTGGCACTTTTAGATCTGCTTTATCGTTGCCTGTATACCGCAGTTTCCAGGTACCCATACATCACCATTAAAGTATAATTTTAAATTTTTAAAAGCTTATTTGCTTATACTTTATTGAAAAGATTACCAATAACTATATAAATATTATCCAATTGTTGTTCTTCATAAACAGTAGTATAATTATACATAGAAGTTGTTCCTCGAATCAATAAATATTATTCATTTGATAAATCATTGTGTGGCTACTGGGCATTATAATAATAAATACAGTTGACCAGAAATGATGAGTACCACTGCAGGGCAACATCCGTTTGAATGGGAATTGGGTGACCGAATATGTAATTAATATAATATTATATGTTTATATAACAATGCATTGGCGCCCAATACATATTTTTCAGGTGTAGCAAGACATAATTTTACATACCCGTTCTCTCCAAAACTCAAAACTGAATTCGTTTTTTTTTTTTATTAATATTGCTAAATATTAATGTTCCTACCAATAATTTTTATGATATAATATGACATTTGGAATTGATAAAAATTGTGATTAAATCAATTATATAGGTACAATAATATACTATAATTTTATAAAATGAAAATTTAATAGTTAATAATATATTTAAAATAATCGTATTGGTAATCAATAGCTGTAAAATAGGGGATAATAATATATGAAGGGATTTTAAAATAACGTGTAATATAAATAAATAATTTGTTATGCTTAAACTAATTATTACAATTGATATAATAATATTATTATATAGGTACTAATCTATTTGTTTACTTTTATTAATTATTATCATTGTTATTTTTGTATAATATGATTATACTATATTTACTCGTAATAATAATAAATTTTATTAAACAAGTACAAAAATATTGTAAGAAAATAGTCAAAAGTAGAACGTATACGATGAGACACCATGTAGGCTTATTCGGTCTTTTTTGTCTGTGGCTTTTTTATCCATTGCTTTTTTGTACAATAGATTTTTAATCTGTGGTTGATCACGAGTGCTTTGGACCGGTTGCCGATTTATCAAGTACAAAAAAAGTATTGCAATGAAGCGTATTTCTATGACATTTGGTATTGAATTCAACATTTACTATACTAAATATATTTCATAAATAAAACAGACATATTAAACATGTTTAGCATCGGCAACGTTGTTAGCTGATATAATAATTACTTAACATAAATTCACATTATAATAAATACACATAATACACATTTTACACAACTTGAAACACCACAATTATAATACTCCTCCCTTGATTCCTTCAGATACAACTCGTAATTAGTACTACAATAACAAGTCAGAATCAAGAACGCTATTTCAAATGTAATATTTAGATTTTAATTATGTACTCTAATATGCAGGATCTAGGATTTAACCTAACCTGGGATTGGAGAAATTTCCATGAACACTAATTAACAAAATAATAAGCGTAAATAGAGATTTTGAGAGGGTAGGATTTACACCTAAGATAATATGCAAAACAATTTGATAGCCAGGTAGTATGATGTGTAGCGATTTTTTTGAAGGACTAAGTCTTATTTATATTAAATTGTGCTTACCTATATAGAAATATCTTTATTTTAAAAAATATTCTTAGTACATTTAACTTTTGAACTTTAAAAAATGTAATGAAAATTAATTTGAATTAACTTAATTTATTAATACACGACATTTATTAAATAACAAAATTTAACGTTTTTTGCGAATTAAATTGTTGAAAACTTCTTTTATATTATCTGAAGTAAAATGTGTTATGTAATTGGTGTTCAGTTAATATACTGTACATTTATAAATTAATAAGACGAACTCCAATTGGTTTTCAAATATATTAACATTTAATTTAATATCTAGATTTTAATAATCAAAAGATTATACTCACAATAAAGTATTTACTGGAATTGTATTTTACTGTTTTATCAAATTGTTTATAATTTTAAAAAGCACTATTCAATTTAATAAAATATTGATCTCCATATCTTTTCAAACTTCTCAAGATAGATGTAAATATTTGTTTTAAACACTGGTAAACACGAAATATAATACGTTTAAATTTTAAATGCTTTAAATTACAAATATATAATATTGTATTTACAAGCATTTTCTTAAACACAATGATTACATAGTTCATTTCTGTTTTAATATGTAACAAGTTTTTATAACTTCTTTCGTGTTTACTTATGTGAATTCCAATATTAAA
Source organism: Pentalonia nigronervosa (assembly GCA_014851325.1). Taxonomy (NCBI): domain Eukaryota; kingdom Metazoa; phylum Arthropoda; class Insecta; order Hemiptera; family Aphididae; genus Pentalonia; species Pentalonia nigronervosa. The sequence continues at coordinate 78,811 of JACXSJ010000057.1, forward strand.
CTGAAAATATTATAATTTTGTTTTTTTAACTTATACTTTTTGTTCTTTATTTACTTTTTCATTAATAATTTTAACTCAAATAATTAAGAGCTTGTTGCCATAATCATGTGTGACACATGACACAATCTCCGTACGTAAATAAAAAAAAAAATATTTCTTTTGGTGAGTGCACTATTTTTATTTTGTATAACTAATATATTTTATGTGATGATTATTTATTAACGATACATAATTGTTTTGCAAAAGTAATTATTAAAAAAAAAAAACATAAATTAGTTCAATCCAGTATACACATTTTTAATTGTGGTTTACTTGCATGCCACGTACATAATAGTATTGTGTACAGCTTGTTCGAAGAACTTTTCATGGTTTAAGTCAAACTAGATGAAAACAATTGATATTATCTGAGAGTCTAAGATTATTGAGAATAGGCGGATATTGAATATAGGAGAATGATAAAATAACAAAAAATATAAATCATGAATTCAACTTAAATATTAAACTGAATACTGCATTGTGATGATCACTATAAATATTTTCTTCACACGACAGTGTTTCGAGAAAATGCTCTATTACATATTTTACGCCTTCACGTTTCGGATTTAACCTTTTTTTGTGACGGTCTTTCAGATCAGCAGAGCAAATGATACCTATTTTATCCATGACATCGGGTCGTCATCAAGATATTTTGGGATTTATTTTTGAACCATATACATGACGCACAAACTAAGCTCAAGGTACGAAAATTGAGTACCACGTCTATTTTTGCACATGGCGGAATCGACCAATTTGCCAACGTATAATCGAGATAAAACGTATAGACGTGCGTGTGTGCGTGTGTGTGTGTGTGTGTTTGTGTATGAGCAGAACAGAAGATTCTTTTCAGTGTTTAAATTCGTATACAATGTTTATGATTAGACGAGATGTGGAATACGCTAATTAGTAATGTATTCTATATAAATACACTGGAACACTTAAGCGCCTTACACCTCAATAATTCTCAGCGAACATACAAACATTCCAATTCTATATTGATGCACATATTTTGTTATTTGTAGGTACGCTATATTTATTGTTATTACATTTTCAATGTACAAAGATTAACGATCTGTACCCCGTTTATTAGACCCTTGTACTATTTTGTTGAATAAAATATTCAAATATAAACTAAATAATTTGCTATATAGATAAATGTTCATATATCAGTATTGAAACTGCCTAATTAATAATATTCTTATCGGTTTACGAGTTCACTTTTATCAGTATTTAAATAATAGGCCACGAAAATGAATCGTAAACATATATTAATACAATTTCTAAAACATCAACTAAGCGACATAGTGAATATGCGTTGTACAATTTTATATTTTGTAGCACTTTGTCTAATTTTTTTGTACCAGAATATAGGTTAATATCCAAGTTGTCTTACTATTATACCTATCCCCGCCTGACGCTAACAAACCTTTTTACTGATAAATAATTTATAAAAGTTTTTTTTTAGTTATTCTTATTAATGAGGACCAAATTTGTATTAAGTCTATAAGTTATAACTTAAGGAAGTATTTGATTTAGATAAACTCGGAATAAAAAAAAAAAATTCAAATCCAATATTATAAATTTTATAGTTGTAGAGTTTTTTTTTCTTGAGTACTTAATTTGCATAGTATCAAAATTCATACGTCAATAAATGTGTAAAAGCAAAAAGTGATAAAAAGTGTTAACAATTTTGAACACTCGCGAATTATGACCGAATCTTTTAATATGTAATAGTACCACTTTACATATTGTACGTAATGGACAAGCAATAATAAGAAACTTAGAGTTTTCAACTAACATTGATAAATGTAAATTGTTGATACTTAAACTTAAAAAAAAATACTGAAAATAATTTTGAAATAAAAATACAAGTCATAGATGTTTTTAACAATCAGCGTTCATGCCATAATTGATTATTTTTAATTTGCACTCATCCACTGTGTATATGTTGCTTTGGTGCAAGGTGTGTAAAAATTTAAAACTTTTAAGTCTAGTTTGGAGTATATGCATTCATAAGACATGTACCTAACATTTTTATGCTCAAGTTCCACGTATTACCTAAATTGTTGAACTTTCCCATTACCAGATTTAAGTTTGCGTTGAAATGGAGCCTGTTGTAAGATGTTTCATATTTCTCTCTATATTTTAGGTTAGTTTATACATGAAAGGAGTCTCTTGATATAAGGACGTGGTTATCGTGAAGTACCAGGAATTACAACAGGAACAAATTTAAATTCTATCAGACATTCATCACATTCTTATATACTATTTTGGAAGTTTAATGTGGGATACATAAAAAAAATCATAATGTTTCTTTGAAATATGTATATATTAATTATAAGCAATAGATAATGAATAAAGAAAAATTAAATTTTTATTCAGATAAATTATAATTATGTACATTTTTTTTATTAAACTCTATAATAGTATATTTTATAATTCATCAAACGTATTTTTGTCAACTAAATATATTTAATTTGTATCACAGGTTGTATAATACTAGAACTGGATATTTTTTATTATTATTATTATTATTATTATTATTATTAAATGTAGATTTATATTTATTTAAAAGTGTATAATCATTAAAAAAACAAAAATTTAATTAAAAACATAAATTTTCAAACAAGCATCCATGTAAACAATCATTATACCAATATGATCAAGTAAAGGAGAGTTTTTTCTGTTTAAAATATTATTATATGAAAATATAAATTAGTGTTCGATTAAAAATATTTTAAGTACATAATAAACATAGACAGTTTTTTTTTTTTAATTTCATAAAAATTGAAAAATGTTTATTATAGTATACGTTTTATACTTATGAAATGTGATAAATTTGATTTACTTTTGTCTGAATAAGTATTTGTGTTCATTCATTATACTTATTTGATTATTTATCTTATAAACAGTATAAGAGAAAATTATCATGTCATGGTATCAATCAGTGATATTTATAATTTTCTTCACAAGATTTCACTTTACTTATGCAACAAAGATTAGAAAGAAATTACAGATCCGGATTTCGATCCACAAACCTCAAGGGAAAGATTTTTATAAGGCAGACACCTAATGTCAGTAATTTACTAAAAAATACACAAATTACTTGTATAATTGTTTTTTTATGTTTGTTAGATTTTGTGTTTTTTGGATGTTGAGTTCTGAATATTTTTATAATGGAACATTTATTTTGGACATTTTAACCTAAAAGTTGAAACCGTTTAAATATAATTATAGACACCGTTAATAGTTTTTAAATTTAACAATATATTAATTTAACTGTGAAATAATTTTAAAAATGAATCAATTGTATATATGTGTACATAACATAGACTAAATATCTAAAACTTATTATTATTAAAAAAAATTAGCATTTGTATAATAAAAAAACGTTTACAAAGTACGTAAGTGATTATCACATTTGTCATATTAGAGTGTGATCATTTAAACAAAACAATTTTAATTTCCAAGCTCTTCTATAAATACTATCACTGATTTTATTAGTCGTGACTCGTGTTCATAGTCTGTTAAGTCTACCCAATTATAAAATCTACGTTAAAATAAATTGTGATATTCATGTCAAATCTATTTTTGACTGTTACTTACAAAATGTCATCGCGTGATTATTATAAATGAGTAATAAGTAATGAAATACTCACTCTTAGTGAACCGGCACGAGACAACTCTAAATTATCACTTAACACAAAAGCACTTCATTGTGTGTATTCCGTCCACTGTTTAGCCTATACTATGATAGTGAATCTAGTCAAACAGAATATTATAAAAACATGTTATTATAATAGTCAGAAGCCGTTTTATGATATAAATATAGATTTATAAATTAAATTAAAAACTTTTTATTTTAATATTTAAGAGTAAAAATATACAATAAGTAGATAAAAGTAGTATAAGCCAAAATTGTTTAAATGATTTTAAACTTGTTTTTAAATTTAACACAAAACGTATCATTAAAAAATAATATCGACTAGTGGATAAAAGTGATTTAAAATAGTTAGGATTTAAATGCCATCATTTAATAATAATTGTAGTTTTATTTACCATTAATTTTGGTTTTATTGGATATATGTGAGTGCTGATATAATATGAAATCATATATTGATAAAATTGTTTATTTCTTATGTATTTGATTATTTTACATACAGAAATCTTAGTAGTTTGAACTACATTTCCACCAAATGTAAAACCATACACATTACACAACGTATGATGGCAATTTTGTGAAAAGTGTGTCAACATAATTTAAAAGATAATTTATTATCATTTGGAAACCCTCAATGTTGTATTCCTACAATAAAAATACAATTTACAAAAGAAACAACTCTAAAAACAATTGTTATACATAGCATAATTTCGAATATTTACATATAGACTGAAAACGTAAATAAAATAAAAGAAACTCAGTCACTTGTTGCAAACTGGAATGCGATATATTTTCAAGTAGTTAGACTAATACTAATATCGATTAAAATTACTCATTAGTTTTATTCGTGTTCTTAAGTAGATGTATATTATATAAGATCATCAATGTTGTTTAATCAAAAACTTATAATATATGAACTAATAATAACAATTTATACATTTATAATATTTATATGAAGTTGATTATAACGTAGTAGGTACCTGCATCACTAAACATTTTAAAATATAAAAATATATAACTGTTTAAATTTATGTTTGATACCGTATTTATTTATAAAAATGCATAACGATAAATCTCACATTTTACAATCTATTTTGTAAATACAGTTGAGTCTAACAAAATATAGGAATATAATTTATTGATTTATGTTGATAAAAATGTAGAGTAAACTAAAAAAGGAAATACCTGTCAAAGTTAGGAAAATAAATATGGAGTGCTTAAATTTATCCAAAAAATTAAAGAGATTTACTTGTACTGAACATACATTTGTATATATTATATATTTATATACCATGGTGCTGTAGTAGTATTTCACTGTATTTGAATATCTTAAAAGTTTTATTTATAAAATAAGTTAAATTAGAATAAAAGAGATAACAAAGTTTTACATCGTTTCCAGCATATAGGACGAAGTAATTTTATGTGTGTCCAATAAATTAGTTTCAGTATTAACTGCATTATTGCCGGTCTTTATTCAAATGAATCGAATCGTTGTGGACGCTGTACAAGCTTGTACAAGTATAATATGTAATTTAAACGGGCAGATTAAGTTTGATCTTGTTTAATTATGCATTTTTCTTTAATGTCCATAGCACTCTACCACTGTAATGTCGCCATTGGGTTAATATTCTCATTTGGGTCAGTTCTAAGAATTAACACAAAATAAGTATGAATAAGCTAATTTGCGTTATTGAACTTTATACAAATAATGGGTAGGTATATCAAGTATCAACCACACAAGCCTATGCAAAATATGTAAAATAATACATTATGGTGCCATAATAATTACGTTCACACTGATAAAATTCTCAAATTTACCCGTTTTATAAATAATTATGCATCTCTATATGCTTTTTGTTATTTTTTGTCATTGGAATATTTAAAAAATAAATTGCAACTCAATTTGTTTTGTTTTAATAGCATTCATCTATTTTATGTTTATCTTGAACAGTAAATTATTTTTTACGATTAATTATCGTTGTTTGAATTTTAAATCGTAATTAATGGTCCCTTTTCAAATAATATGTATTTTTGTTTAAGTAAGTATTCAAATCATAATGTCAATGTACAATAAGCACATGTGTGAAACATAGATTTAAACGACATTTATTAAGTTATATTGTTTTAGAAGGGAAATATTATCCAATTGAATAGAAAAAAAAAATAGAAATACGAGCCATGGATATTACCTAGAAAATGTCAATCAACACCGAACAATTAAAAAAAAAAATAACTCATTGAATAACTAAAAAAATACATATTATACAAAAAAATTATCTAAATGATTATATCAAACTGTACTTGGTACTATATTCCCTTAAAAATAAAAAAAAAACTTGATAGATATTGCAAAATGCAATAATTGTTTGATAACGTTTTATATATTTATTTATGTATGTACGTTTATTAGTAAGATAAATTTAAATTTAAGAAAAAATATTATAATATTCAACTATCTAAAACTAGGTATGGAATTCAGTCTTATTCAATAAAACGTATATCTGTTTTGAACAGAATATTTGTGGGGGTACCAAACAAATCTGTAGTAGACAGATTTCAGTTTTCACAGCTACATTTTTTTTTTATTCAAAACTTCAAAGAAATGTTTGCATTTTTGCTTATCAAAGACTTCCATACTTAAAAATTACTCAGTTGGGTTTATTTCACCTTATGTTACCACGATTGAGTTTTTAAAATACTGTACCAGTGATTAAATATTTGTTTTATAAACAAATAACGTTATCTTAGCTTATAAAACCTTGTCTCATATCTTAAACTGTATTGTAATGGTAATCGTATATATCATAACTAAGACCCCTATTATATTTTCTTTTTAACTGGCGGTGTAGTTAAAATTAACAATTACAGTTGACATGTTTAATATTAATGAATTATTCGTGGTTGTTCAATTTAATTGTAAACAAGTTGTGATGTTGAGTAGCCAATTAATTCAGTTATAATTTCGATTTAGATTGGATGTCTTTATGTACACAATTGTTTGATGTGCATTAGGAACTAGGGTACAAATGTAATTAATTTAAGAGCCTGAATGAATGAATAGAATTGTATGTATGAAAGTTTTATAGTGCCTTAGACTATTTGTACTCCATAAATCTAAATTGATAAAACAATGAACTAATTTAAGACTTAAAAGTTTTATAAGTGTATAATATAAATTTAGTTTTAGAATATTATAATATCATAATTTTATAATCTATTGTTTCACAGAACTTGAAGTTATTAAAAATGTTCAATACATAAAGTCAACCAATATTTTAATAACAATACAATTATAATGATAGAGTCTGGTAGGTTCAATTATATCCAAAATGTTGGACAATTCATATTATAATTTATTTAGTTTTTAAATAATATTGTCAAAGGAAAATTAATTTTTAACTTTTAACTTTGTTTAGTTATAAGTTAAGATATTACGTTTTATTAATCATATAAATGGTAATTAATCAAGGTGATTCTTTACCAAGTATCCTCATCCCTTTATTTATTTAAAAATGCAGTTGTTTAAAATCTAATATATGGAATTTTAAAATATACTCGAAGAATATAATATTTTCGAATACTTGAGTTTTTTGTATCATTTGAGTATTTATCGTCTGCGGTTCATAGGTACGTACTTCTATTTTTCAAACGAGACCACTCTTTTTTGCTTTAAGCTATTTAGCAGATGATTTTTTTCAAAATGTGGATGATATTTAAATTTAATATTTGAACAAGTAGTTTCTAAGTTATTAAACATTGTGTACAAATGATAATAGATAGCATAGACACATTACATAAAATATATCATGTTATATTTAAGAAAAAATCAAATAAGATATTCGATAAAATACGAATAATTGGTATTGTTTCCCATTTAATTGATTTATAAACTAAAGTAGGGAAGTGATATTAATGTATTAACATTTTACAATTTGTAACAGTTGTCTAAATAATAAATAATAAGATCATGACAAAATAAATATTAAATTTAGAGAAATATATTTTGATATTATATCGCTCAGGTATGTATCATGAACTATTATCACTCATACACAATGTTTCAAGTCAGAAACTACTTGTACACATTTTAATTTAAAAATATTAACATTTTCGAAAATCAAAGTAAAACAAAAATAGGTAACTCCCATTTCAAAAATTCAAGTTTGTCACAAGTCACTTCTTAAACGGTACTTTTAAATATTCAAAAACATGGAATCTAGGCATGTTTAAAAGCTCCAAAAATCAGATTTTGAGTAACTGCCTATCAAGAAAAAGAGAGGGACAAACCCAGTATATTTAAGGTGTGGTAAACACCATTTTGGGTGACATAATCAGGTTTCAGGCTACCAGCCAAGTCAACAAGTGTGGAGAATTAACAAAAGTCATTTACAGCAATCAATCAACCAACTCAACCGATGCGGCGACGGCAGTGTCCATTTGGCTTGCGTTCGACAGGCGGCGGTGATGAGCGGCCATTGGTGTTTATTGCACACTATATACGCATCGCCTGGTTTCCATTAAATGCCAAACAGCCACGTAAGTAATGTACATCAAACTGTCGGCTACCATTGTTTTGGGTTTTCGTGTTTTTATGCCGATAAATTGAAAAATTTGCTTTTCTCTGCTAATCAACCAAAATGTCAAGTTTGAGTCACAAATAAATAAGATAGTTCAATGTGAACAATATTGTTGGAAAAACAAGAATAGTATACGCATCGTTATTTACTTCAATAAATTGCAACTAGTCATACTTAATTTATATAGGATTCGACTATCATACAACATCGCTAATGATTTATACGCCAGTGAATTATACACCATAGAAGCGAATATTTTGTCACATTTATAGTGTAAATCATTAATGGCCAAAAAGACCCAACTCAAAGTAGTATACTGACATCGATAATATATTTTAATACATGTACTTGTTGTGCAGTGATAAACATCAAGTCAGTATACTAATGCCGTGCACAATCGTATACGTAATTCACTAATACCACTAATACCCACCCATCAGTTTTATTGTCTTTGATATCAACCTTACTCACCCGTTCCACCCTCCCCACCCCAAAACCAATAATGTTAACCCGATGTGGTAGCCAGAAAAGTTCATTAATAGGAGTTATAAAGTCAAACCCAGTTGACCATCTGTAAGTCAATAAAGTATCCGTTTCACCGTTTTCGAACTTCTTACCTTCTTTGCCTCAGCGCCTACCGAACCGGAAACAAAGCGTCAGTACCATTTGATTGATTTTACTTTTCACAATGATGACGGTAGATAGTAAGATGTTTCGCATAAATACCGTGCGTTCTCGTGTAAAACGCCGTTGGTGTTTGTCGGCAGCGTAATATGCGACGACTTTGAGGAAATAATATTTAGAACTGCAAGAAAAATACAATTCAATTTCTATTGTCAAAATTTTTCGTGAAAATAACATTATCGATAGAGCCGGACACGGTGACGACAACGCCAAAAACGGTTGGCTTTAACGCATTAACTTTCCATCATTGCAATCATCAGAATTTGGTTTTTATAAAATAAAAACATTTACAAAGTTATAATATCTGTAAAAAAGCAGTTACTCGTTAAAAGAACATTTTTTGAAGCTCAAAAATATATGATTTTTAATTAATAACTTACTAGCTCACTTACTTTAGATACTTTACAGTGATATTATTAAACAACAATATTTATAACAGTCAATGCTAAAGTCATTGAATATTATTAAAGTTTAAATTGTATGTAAACAAAACCTATTCAATTTCCTATTTAGATTGTATAACGGTTCTGTGTAATATGATATCTAATATTATACATTTATACATATTTTATACTCCACGTATATACGTATAGTATTACATTTTCAATGCAATTACTATAATGTCGACAAGTGTATTTCTGAACCTCGTTTGTTCAACAATTAAATTATTATTGCGATATGAATAATGGAATTGTGATTAATAAAAATGAATAAACTATTAAAGTATGTTTATTATTATTTAATATACATTTAAAACAAAATTTTATTTTAATATAATTATAAATATTTTAAATATTGAATATGATTTAAGGTACTCCCTTAAATACTAATTACAAAATGCATAAGACAAAAAATATTTATAATAGTAGCTTAATATAATTTGTGTATGAATGGTGTGTATGTGTTATGTTTCTGTAACATGAATTATTCACTGTTTAGGCATTTAATATAATATTATTTAGCAGACTTTAATAACATTTTAGTAGTCAGTAGTAACAAATAATTAATTATAAATATTATAAAACGTAATATATTATTATACATGAGCTTTGATCATAAAACAGATATGTGCTCCTTATATTTTAACATAAGCATATATAATATTATAATTATAATATATAGGTAAAATATAATGTTTTATGCAACTCCATAAAATTATATAAAATATACTAAATATAAAAAGTTTAGTTATAAACTTATAATAAGTAAATTAAAACAATATTCCAAATTTGACTTTTTTTTTTTTGATTTTCAGATGTTTGTAAAAAAAGATTATTCGCTGAAGCTATACAATCAAAACCATTCAACATAAACGGACGTTATTTTAAAATAAAGTCATTGCTATAACGGAAACGGAGAAAGACATATTATTATGTCATAGAAAAATCAAGATATAAACGTGTACAAAACGTTGAATACTGATAAACAAGCAATTTATTATTTTGCTGATGTTGTAAGCAATTTGTGTTATTTATTATTTTTGGACTTAACTCAAACACACTCAAATACGATTATAAGTTAAAATTTCTTTGTATAAAAAATAAAGTTTCAAAATAGATTGTGATTACAAACGAAAAGCGTTGTTTGTGTATTTGGTCGAGTGATTTAAATACAATAAATTATTATTGAACCAACAAGTTAATATAAACGTGAAAGCAAAGTATTCTGAATATAAGTACATACCTACTTAAAAGTTTTAAGTAGGTATTTGCGTCAATATTCAACTAATTTAAAATTGTGTATAATATGTATATTAGTTTTAATTTTAAATTAGTATAAAACATATATAAACAATCATATACAAGAATAATATTCTATGCTTTTCTTTTATAATAATAATAATAATCTAATTTCGATTACATTTATTTTTGTTAAAATGATGAAATAATAATCAACATAATATTCTTATAAAAAGTACTGTACCGTGCTTTTAATTTTAATAAAATTGTTTTATTAATATTTATATTTTTAAAATTTAGTGAAATGTCAAGGGTTTAATCAAATTTTCAAATCTATTTGATGATGTTTTATAATTTTCAATCAAAATGACACAATAGATGTCATAATAACATTTTCTAATTAAATTATTAAGTTTGTAAACAAAAACAAAATATCTAATTGACTAAAAGATTCGACAGGGGAATTATATGCATTTCATTTAAACTGTCAAAAATTAAAATCAACATTAACAAGCATTTCAACCGTTTCATAAGCACGTTCTCGACAGTCTTATAAACGCTAAGGAAAAATGTAATAAAATATAATATTTGTCTATAATTTTCATTTCAAAACAAATATAACTCTTTCACATATTAGATGGATCCATAAATATGCACTCAAGATGGACTGAATATTTTAGCTAGATGTCGTATATAATATAGTTTGAAAATTCTTTGACCCATACTAAAAAGGACTATTATTTAAAATGAACATAATATTATATTTTATTGATAAACATAAGGTTCGATAACTATTCCTTGTTTTATATTATTTATATTAAGTACATAGATAGAGTATTTTGTTATGTCTAAAGGAAAAAACAAAAAAGATCTATAAAAATAGTGTAATTGAATTTTTTTAAATCAAAATATCACATTAACATCATTAATTTTTAGAACTTTTACGCGAAATATGTGGAAACATTTTAGGAATTATACAATATAATTTGATAGCTTGTAAAATGTTATAATATATTAAAAACCAAAAAACCTCAATAAAAAAAATCCAAGTAAATGGATTATAGAAGTAGTATTCTTAAAGTTCAAATCGAAAACATTAATAATTGTAATAAAGACATTGAGAAGTAGAAATAAATCATATAAACGAAAAACAAAATGTAAACATTTCAACGTTTTAATACCTTTTACAATATTTAAAACAATATTGAATCTAATAAAATATTCCCGTGATAATTTTCTCATATATTTTATATACGCCTAATTCGTAAATACAGTAAGTAATAAATCAATACATTTTAAAAATTAATTATATTTAATTGTTTTATTTATTATATTAAAAAATAAGAAAAGTTTATGATTCAACATTATTGAGCATATTAAGTAGCATATCTTTGGAGTTTTACAACAGTTCATTCGTACTTGGGTGTATATTAAAGGTTAGATTACGTTAAACATTTAATTAACATTATTTAATTATATATCTGATTGGTTAATGAATTTTCAGGATATTTGAGTAACGACGTGTTACCTATATCTAATTTTTTGTTCAATAGGCTTACTTAAAAAAAGACGTAAAATAATTTTAGCAAGCACAATGGTAATCTTAAAAATCGCTACAAATTAAAAAGTTTTGAATAAATATGTAACGATTAATTTATAAAGATTCAATTATAAGATTTTACGATTTTCTTAAAAATAAAACTTTGCATTTTTCACGTTTGAATTTTAAAGCCGATATAATTAACGCGCAAATTTAAGTTATGGACATTTGTCTTATCGACAACCAATGTCTTATCAAAATGCTTACTAAAATAATTAAAAATCAGAAGTACCCAGCAATTTATATATAATTTAAATACATTGCAATGATGCAAATAAATTTGGTTTCAAACGATCATAAACTAGACGAATAGCTGTTTATAGGACTCATTAAACAGACGCATTAAACGGTCAAGCGGATGATTTTGACAATAATTTTTTGCACATCTGGAGACTACATAAAAATCGATGGAGTGAGTGGAACACATGAGAAATTGGTAGTTTGTACGGGAAAGAAGATGGGTGTATCGGTTGAACCATCAATAAATCTCATTATATGACGATGTTATTTTTTGATATTTATTTTCATTGAATTTGTGGCGTTAAGTATAGAGACATGAGAAATGAGAAGCTTAATTTATTCATCACCATGGTCAACAATAGCTCACAATCTTTAATTATTAATTATTTTCTCGAGTAATTTAATTTTTACAAGCCTTTATAAGCCTTTTAAATACTATTTTATACAGTGAACAGAGGTTTTTTTTTTTTTAAAAACCTGTGATGATTTATTATTTTATATTAATATTCTATTGTAGAGAGTGAAAATAAAGAATGGGTAGTCCCTGTGTCCAATTCATGTTTTTTAGTAGATTTATACAGAACAATAATAAATTTATTATATATTAATATCATATACATTTACCGATATTTATTAATATATCTATGATTTAAATTGAAATGTTAAACATATCGTAGTTTTTTTGTATTTATATATAGTCACGCTTAAAATATACACTGACGATAAAAACTAACTCAATCATAATAATACTTAAAGTTTATAAAATATTTAATATTCAACGATACTAATATTTTTACCAAAACAAATGAAGACTGAACATCAGTTATTATACCACGTGATCCAATATTCGAACTAAAAATATATACACGAACAGTTTCCAAAAGAAATAAAAAACATTTGCCCGTGAATCGACGACCGCAATCCACTACATGATTTGGCACATTTCCAGTAGTGTACACACTTGTCTAATTTCGACTATACTGTGAAACAATTTTTCGACAATCTATATGAAATTTGCAATGTCGTGCTTTTTTAGAATTAAGAAAATATACGAAAATCTATGAGATTTAAAATTTTTTTAATTACCTACTACTTGTGATGTTCTAAATATTAATTCAATACGACTAAGATCATAATGTAATTAATATTATACCATACAATAATTGTCAATGGATAACCATCGTTTTATTCCTACTCTTATCTGCATTTATTTAATAAATTACTATAAAATATGATAAATTGCACCAATACTAACCGTAGAATTGTACAATACATTATGCGTTAAGAATAGTTAAGTCAAACCTTCTTTTTTAAAATTATTTAAATTGCTGTTAAAAACTTTAATATAAAAGATAAATAATAATGAATGGGTTTCAAACGAAATAACACGTATGCTTTCCATACATTTGTATAGTAAACTGTTTTACTGGATCACTCTACAAATAGAGCTTAGTAAATTAAATGTATCCCGCTGTGTTTTCCGGGTTAATTATTTATATCTCTATATTTCAGTAAAGCTAAAACACAATTCCTGTATGATTTTACAGCCCACAGGTAATGGTACACGCAGTACAATTTTGAAGTTATGGTATAATAATATAGTCATTGCGGTGTACGCGAACATTAAAACCACAATATGAATACAAGTGCAACAAGGTCTGTTATAGTTATATGGGGATAACATTGTGTTGTGCTAAATGTTAAGTATAGATTATGGTGAACATCTTGTATTTGCGTTATTCCGAAAAATTACCGAATAACAAATATATATTATATTATCATGTTTTTCATAATAGTTATTATCCTATGATGGTTTTATAATAAAATATATAATATATATAATTTAGCGTACAGATATATTTTAGCATTTTTTTTATCACAAACCCATGAGTTTTAAGGTGTACATTGTACTTTATTTAAACCATTCATAAAGTTTTTTAAAAATAATAAATGTGTTTATATTTTGTTTAAATAAACGCATAAATAAAATATCTTACATCATCATCGATGTTATATTATTGTATAATAATTATAAACTGTATTATAATTATATAATATTTATTTATTAAGTTCAATATTTACTAATAAAACATAATATTGAAATCATATTATTGATTCTTTTATAAATGAAATACAATGCTTAAAATTAATATCACATAGAAGCCGTACAAAAGTTTATGATATAATATGTTTTTATTAAATTATACAATACGTTATATTACCGTCACAAATATTTAAACTACAAACAACAATTTTAGCGAAAGCGAAAAGTTTTATATCTTTTTAGTATCAACCAAAATGATGACATAATCAATTTTCAATTGTTTCAGTTACAAAATAGATACTTACATAAATTCAATAAAAAAAGGTTCAACATTCCTTTAGGTTAATATTATTCGGGTACAACAATTGAACGGTTTAAAAATCAGAGTATATAAAGTTAAATCATCTATAATACAATTAGTAAATACATTTATAAATACTTTGGTGTATTGGTATAAAATATAAATTTAGAATTTATTTTATAAGTTTTTATAGTAATAATTACGAAAGTTGTTTTTCGGAAAATCATTTTTTTTTTAGTTGGGAGGAGAATTGGACTATAATTTATTTAAGACAAAATTCTAGTACTTTGATAAATTGAAAGTCATTATATTTTTTTCATACATATAATGCACGTACCCATATTACTCATCGAAGCGAAAACCATTTTAGGAAAATGGACTATTTGTTTTTGCATCACTTTCATGCACACTACAACAATGATCATTATTATTATATTTTTTTTTTCAAAATGTAATAACATTAGTAAATAAATTACTACAATACAATATAAAAAATTACTTAACTCTTGTGTGCATTAAATTTTCGATTATTTTTGATAAATCAAAACATTTTCAATACCAGAAGATTTTTGTTTGAAAATAAAACGTCAAATCACAATTAATAAAAACACGAACAAATTATATTTTACACGTCTGCTCTTAAGTTTCACTGCGTTATCAAAGACGGAATATTTTGGATTTGAAACAAAACACGGCATTTGAAATTCGTTAAGTCAGACAAAGGTAAAAGATATTTTCAATTCTGTTGCGGTGAATTCAACATAATATAGGTATGTTTCATGTGGGTACCTGCGTATACACTATACAGCAGTACACGATGATATGCGAACTTATTCACACCACGTGCTGATGTTAAAATCCCTTGGGATGCCTTAGGCTTGAATAAAATTTAATAACCTATTCCAATGCAGACAGTTGTATTATAATAGCAAGTATACCGTTATTGTTAGAGATAGTTTTGTAACTGCAAAGAGTGATAAATAGAATTTATTTTGTCTCGAGTTCCCAGCTGAGAGTTATCATAAAATAAGTGTAGGTACGTTATTAAAATAAGATTTTTATTCTAATTAAGTACTAATTTATACGACTTAAAGTGCCAATATTTTTCGTTATAATACATCAAACTATAGAAGATAGCAAAAAGTACTAATGTTCTAGTACTTACTCGGGTTTGTATTTTATTTACGCACGAGTGGATTTATTAATTTAAGGAATTCCAAAAAAATTTTAACTAACAAATTAAAATGATCAAATACATGTAACGTTAATTCATTAATTGTTTTAAGTTAGCTAAGGTTCAAGGTGATACAGTCTATAGAATGATTCACCAAGCATGCTTACCCTCGTTCCTTTAAAAATTAAAATATTAAAATTTTGATTTTTAGACTTTTTAAATATACTCTAAAGATTATTTTAAAATCTTGAATTTTTTTGTACTACTTAAGGAATATCCTATGGCGATATAAACTTTTATTTCTTCAAATGAAAACCCCCATTTTTTACTGTATATTATTTATTAAATAATATTTCTAAAAATTTTGACGTATCAGAAAAAAATCTGAATGAGTAGTCTTTGAACTATTTATATTTGTGTTCCAAGAATAATTAGTTCGTGATAATGTATTCGGAAAATATAGGGGTTATGGTGATTTGAAAATGTTTGTAATTATCTATCAACATTAATAATTTGTAAATATAGTCCAAGTATAATAAATACTAAATTTAATGTTGCACATATTTATATTTTTGTAGCATTATTTTTAAACATTATTATCCTTAACATTTTAATAACTGAGAAACTACACTTTCAAATCAAGTACATCAAAATTTTCAAAAAAAATTATCCAAAAAATAATTTTCAATTAAAAAGGGGGGTTTTTATTTGATAAAAAAAAGTTTGTATCACCACAGAACATCCCTTAAAGACAGAAAAATCGGTGTATAAATTTATTAAAAAATTCTAAAAACCAGAATTTGAATAATTACATTATTAAATGAAAAAATGAGAGTGAGCATGCTTAGTGAATCACTCTGTATATACATTTATCCACGGATAAATCATTATAAACGTTAATAAATTAAACAGTAATATATTCGAATATTGGATACATACACTTCTACATTGTTCTAATTTAACACATAACACATGGAAATGTTTTGATATAATATTTTATGTACTCTATTCACAATAAGAATAGTACCGGGTGGCCAGTTGTTCCCACGGGTGTGGCTTCAATACACCGCAAGCATACCGATAATAGACTCTACATTAAGGTTGATGGACTATATTGCTAGTTGACGAAATTTGGTTACTACGATATACAGTATATTTTAGTATACAGTTCTTATACTGAATAGAATACGGGTATATTGAGGGGATGATTCATCAAGTATGCTCACAATTATAATAATGCACGCAGTGCTTCAATTTGTATTCAAATTCAAATTTTTTGAATTTTTAATATAAAAACGATTGATAAAAAAACGATATTTCTAAATACTTTGATTCTGTATGTAATCTATTAGAGTGACAATAAATATTTTTTTTTTTATCAGTTTAAACCACATTTTTCCATTGTGAATAGTTGGCAGATGATTTTTTTTTTTAATGTTGGTATGTTTAAATCAAAAGAGTAGTTGTTAAGTTATAAACATTTATATTATATGGATAATAGTCCATTTTAATAGGTTTAGAGATATTAGAGCAGCGATGATTTGAAAATTGTTGTAATTAATATGAATCTATTAGCATTTTATGTTTTGTAAGAACTGTCTGAGTATAATAAGTACTAAACTAAATATTACGTCTATATATTTTATGTTTTATGTAAAATCGTTATTATTTATTGGGGACTATTAACCTTAATACATAAAGTGTAATAACTCAGAAACTGATCGTTCAAATTTAAATTTATGTATCAACATTTTCAAAAAAAAAAAAATCATTTATACCGTTTGGCAAATTTCGTTGTATACCTATTACCTATGCCAATGGTAAGTCCTATACGTTATGCTTTAATAAACATTTGCACAGTAAGACATTTTTCGGTATCTATTATCAGGTAGCCACATTGTAACCGTTTTTAAATTATCAATACAATATTTATATATATCACAATGTGATATTTAGATATAGGCAAACAGTGTTCGACGTAAGGTGTTTAGGTTAGGTCATACTTTTGTACTTGGATATATTTAAATGGCTAAATAATTATAAGCCATAACGAGCATAACTGATCAAACACAGAGATCGTTAAAATAAAATAATAAAATATGCATACATATACGTTGATCTGCAGAATAAATTGACAACCGATTTGTGTTCAAAAATAATAAAACAGTTTTGAAGACTATTATTGTATTTGTATAGGTATATTAATATTTTTTCGTTTAATAAGATGACATCTGGTTAAGGGTCACGAACTCTCCATAAACAAGTTGACTGCAACGCAATACTTTTAGCCCAATATAAGTCATGCAGAAGAACAAAACGATTTTGGGGTGTCCAATAGACTTGTCACAAACAGTTCTATCAGAGACAAAATACTGCTTAACGTCTGTTCAGCAGTATAATATTATGAGTAAAATATACCTTCGAATTATTTTTTACATAATGTTTTATCATTAAACGGCTCAAAGAACATAATTTTTATTTTATTAGCATGACGAGCCGAAGCCCAATTAAAATACAACACAGTATTCGGTAACATTTGCGAAAATTATAAACAAATATACAATACACAATTGAAAGAAAAACAATATCAAATTAATCAATGTAGGAGAAGGTGGTTTCAAGATTGGCTTGTCTAATATAAAGAATGAGAGGTTTATTATTTAAATAACCCGTTGCACATAACGGTACAGTGAACGGAGCAATGTTACGGGTAGTACGCGCAGAAACTCAAAAATTATGTTTTGAAGGAGAGACGTAGAATCAGTTTTACCACACAAGAAATTCTGATATTGTAACATTTAATCTCGAGATTTTTTTTTATTACATACCATTATTCTCTAAAGGTGTTCCAAAACATTTTTTCTAAAACCAAGTATAGTAGTCAAAAATAAACGAAGACAATTCTTAAATGTTTTTATAATATGCACGCGTATAATAGGAACACTGTAGTCAAAAAACAAAATATACGAATCGCCAATTAAGTTTGCCAACTTGGTCAAGCATACTTAAATATTTGCGTTAATAAAATATAATATTATATAGCATTATAAATGTTACTGGCCACGACATTTTTTTCCGTGGGCTTTTTTACATGACTGTATTTATGGTTTAAGGTCATTTTGTACGGTCGGATAAAAATTTAGATTGCCGTGTTGTTTATCGTTTGGGCATTACTGTTGTTCATTTCGACCTTTTTTGTAAGACAGTTGCACATCGATTTTTGGGTTAAGCATCGTTTGCGCGTAGACCGTTTACCTTAGGTAAAATATTATCGTACATAATTTGCGCATCAGATTATTTAACCAGAGAACTGGAAAAGATTAGGAGTACCCCAAAGCGCAAGTTACAATATAGATACTAAATCGTATTGATTTATTATATTCCGGTATAGTACTTCCAATATTGATTCCAACTATACTGACGTATTATATGCGTATTGTAGTTATGACGTATCATTTTAAATTTATGAAATTCTGACTACAATTTAATTGAATTTTGACCAAAATTTGATAATAAAATATATTTTAACTATTTTTTAGTGTGTTGATGTGCAAAATATGTTCTATGATTTGACTCAGGTAAACAGAAAATGCACAAACGATTTATAGTATTTTGGCTCAGGTAAATAGACAATGCTCAAACCGATGTTTGTCAATTACGCCAATTTTTTTAGACTAACTGAAACATATGCATTTCTTGCGCCAGTAAATTTATCACAAATTAAATAGGTATATATCGATTGCGCCATTAAAATATTATAACAAAAATATTTTTAGATATTTTATTTTAATTAAATATACAAAATGTGTTAATGTCAAAAGTTAGTATAATTAAATTATAAAAATAAATATAAGTAAAATACAATTTAAAATGTGTTCAATACAATTTCATGTTCAAATCTAAAAGTTCTAAATTGTTCCATGTTGAAGAAAATGTTAAATGTTGAGAAATGATTCAATGATCATTATTATTTTAAATAGCAAACTTGTAGGCATAAATAACGTAGGTATATGTCAGGATCAATGACATAAATAGGAATTTGTTTTGGGAAGGAGGAAACGATAAATTTTCAAGTTTAATTGTAGTTAAAAATACTATTTTATAAAAATCAAAGGCTCTGGGGATATCCATCCCCTAACCGCTGGTCTGGATATATTTTAATATTTTTTTTTCAACTTTTCACTTAATTCAATCATAACATCTTTGGTACTTCAATATCGTCCTGCATAATTGATATATAACCTTTTTTAACCACATAATTGTTTTTTATTTAACTGTGATATTTAGCGCAATTGACGTATACCCGTTCAAACGATAACCAGCGGAATGTGGACAATTTGTACTATTAGTGATTAATTATTATATACCTATTATAAACATACATGTTATAAACTATGATGTATAAATAATGTAAAGAAGTTCATGACAATTTATATTTAAAATGTTATAAAGTTCGATGGTAATTAAACATTATTTGGTAATCAAATAGAAGGGACGATTTAAATTATAGCCTTGTAAGCTGTACTACACGTGTAGTTTTTATATTTTTACATTTAAAAAAATGTACTTGTTATAAATTTAGATATAAATGTTTAGTATTATGACGTATTACGATGTTTACGTTGTATATACTTTATGGGTACACTGTAAATTCACAATATGTAAATAATAATACAAAGTGGTGTCCGGGCGTTCTGCAGCAATATGTACGTTTTTAGCAGACCTTTCCAAATGTCGGCGTTTTGCGTTTTAAACAATACGTACAAATAAGGACTGTGTATCGTATTCATTTTTGTCAGTTTCCTTTTTCTGCTGTCATTTTTACAGTCTTTTCCGCCCAGAAATAATATGTCCCACACTCGAAATACTCGCGAATTAATCGAATCTCGTCTACGAGCCGTCCCTAAATGCCAATTTAAAGTCCCTCTGGCGTCACCATACTAATGGCAAAAGAAAAAGGAAGGTACTGCGTATGGTCCATCCTCTACCCTTATTTCGGGGAGACACATATAACCAGATTAATTTCAAACGTCGTCCGTGACGTCGGCGGCGGTCGACACTGCTCCGGTTTGTCGAGTGATTAGTTTAAGTCCAAACTATGCGTATCATACGTGCGCGTATTATGCGTATTATTTCTATACGGACAATTATGTTACACCACAGCGTGATGCATATTATTATAAAATATACGTTGGTAAGGTGCCCAATAATGGGGCTTGTATCTGGTATTTATGGTACTTCAGAATACCGGTATACCGCGATTTGGTGATTACACTGTTGTTACCGAAAATACCGTATACCTACATTTATTGTTTATTATTTTTGTATAATCATAATGACATATAATATATTTAATATATAATATAATATTCCATAGTCCATACTTTGTAGTTTATACGTTGGTTCACAGCTTTACTGTAAAGAGGTTGTTAATTTCTGATCTAAAATACTAGACCTGATCGTAGAAATAAAACGGTTCTACTAGAACCTTTATTATTTTTGTAGAAACATTCCTCTCCCCTTTTCGCAGTATTGCAAAATAATTTGAGACTTTTAATCAATAATGAATAATTTCAAACATAATTTTTAAAATAAATGTAAATTTTTCTAGATTGGAAACATGGATACACTTATAAATTCACTTAGATCCAGTAATTACCAAAGTACGGTATTTTCGGTAATTATACAAAAAAATACAGTATAACCGGTAATACCGTAAATACTGGTAATAAACAAATATCGAATACCGGTACGGCCAGCCTTATACAATAATAATATATACCAGGGATGGCCAACATGAATATTATGTTTGCGAGCCATATGGATAAGATAGGATAGATATTGAGAGACAAAAATTTATAAAAATACATTTATACTTTAAAAAAATTAATTTATAATAATAATAAGAAAAATTTTGGTTTTTGTTAAGGAGTTTGTAAACGTCCGCTGCTATTTCAACCAAAATAAACTAATGTCTTGTCAAACATACCTAGTAATGCGATTATACTTTTGAAAACTGATTTGATTTGGATCGATCAGACCCCATTTTAAAATTTCGATATCCAACTCCTTTAAATTTGGTTTGGCCATACCGTACACCGTTGTTTCGATGCGCTAAATATATTTGAGTTAAATCGGACTTTTGGGGGGAAAATTCGTATATGTGGGGGTATGTACGATGATTCTTCTATCATATTTAATAGTAGGTAAATTATTTCTCGTAAACGTAAATGTTTTTTAAAAATATACAAATTTTAAATACTTATATTAACTAATCAATCATTTGTATTTAATTCATTTTTTATGCATAGAAATCCTATGGCAAATATTTTGCTTTTAATCGCCGTGCAATTAAAAGGTATGTTGTAATAAAAAGAAAAGTAAGGAATTTCAAAAATGCAAAATGGTAATGATAAAAAAAGGTGAAAATGTAATTTTTTTTTTAAAAATGTGTGTTATTATGATGACACCATATTCAAAAATGTTTTCACAAACATGTGCATTTACCGAGAAAATTACTGTGTTAAAAAAAAAAAATCTTCCCTTTATATTGTTTTCATTTTTTTTTTCGATTACATCATATTTACACATGGCTATGATTTCAGTCATTATTAGATTCCGGATGTCATGCGAATGTTGAATGAGTAAATATCGAAGAGTTTACACCGAGAGAACTCACCAAACTCAAGATTATTTTGGCCACAATCATTGTTATAGTCATAACCATTATTTTGACGAACGGGCTGTATATATTATTTATAAATCGTGAGGTTAAAATCACAACACATTTAGAAATCGAATTTTCCGAAACCGTTGCCGCCAATCAGAACATAGCGCCGCCGTGATCTATGTATACACATATTATTATCATACATATTACGTATACTTTGGCAGGCATAACTCGGTGATTTGTGTGGATTTCGTTGCACCGTTTTGAAATAACAAATAACATTCTGAATTAAACGGTACATAAAACATATATACTGATTGTGCTCACATAATATTATACGCGTGCAGTGTACAAATTACGAATACGAATTCAAATTAAAACGCACGACGACGGCGGAACTCTGGAACATTTATTGTAACGACGATGTGGCTTAAAAAACGCCGAGAAAAATAATGAAACATTCAAAATCACGCATTTTACCTCCAAATATAAGAGTGGTACCTACTGCGAAAATCCTAAAAACAAATACGCAAACGTGATTGTCTGTGGTACTTTTTGTTTTTAATGACATTATACAAAACACATTTAGTTACTTACCGGTATCGAAACATTATAGTTGTATTTGTTGTTAAAGTGTTTATTTTTAATTTTTACAAAATTACTTTATAAATGTTTACTTTGATGCACAATGTGCATACTTATACAAATATTACAATACAATATAAATTTTACAAGGACGAAACAATAATAATTTATGGAGACACGAATATACGTTCGTCACTAAATAAAATATATGTACATATAATGTCAATAAATTATCATTTAAATATATATTTTTTTAATGAAATAAAATACAGACTATTCATTTTATTGGGTACACAATAAAGTTTGAATTTTATTAATTGTCTAACAATATTTTATAATAAAATATAAAATGTTGAATCAATGTCTGTCATCAATCAAATCCACAATTTATTTTGATTTGAGAATTTAAAAAAATAATAATTGATGTTACAAACTAAAAAAAAAAAATAGTACTGATTTAACATTTATAAAAACTTTAAAATGCAGCAAGTAGTGAGTTACAATAAAACCATTATTACTAAAAGATTAATTTCTACTTTACTGGTCTTAAACAATAAACCGTTTTATATTAATTTTACTTTTAGTTATCATTTAGGAGTAAGATAAAATCCTAATAAGCAGGTATTTATTATAGTTTATGATGTTTCAACAAATCGTGTATGATTTATCAAGTCCTTTTACATATTTTATATATTGAAAATACAGAGATTAACAAAATATAATTAATTGTTTTTCTTTTTTGAAATACTCGGTTATTACATACTATACAAAACAAACTAATAATTAATAACTATCTATATAGAAGTAAAATATATTATATAATGTCAGTAAATTAATGAATTAAATATAATTATGAATAATTTATAACGACAAACTTGAAATAACATAAACTTTGTTATCCTTAGTTACTATATGCATGGAAAATTATATTAATCTAGTTATTATTCAATATTATATTTTAGCACAGATAAATAAATATTTACAAAACTATACGAAAAAGTTTTGTTTTGCTCTTATTTTACAAAGTGATTTTATATATATAGTATATATATATATTAGTTACATACTTTTAAATAACAAGCAGACAATATGTTAAAGTTCCAATAAAACTATTCTTCTATAAAATGTAAAAATCAAAATCACTACGTTAGAATTATGTAAAAAAATATTTGTTGCAAAATGTAGCGATTGAACGTAAAAAGTTCGTACTAAAATAATTATAAAAAAACACTTTTTCCTAAAAACACAAAACTTATATGTATTAATGAATGCTTTGTTTTGAAACAATCAGATTAGATTTTTGAACAATGACAAAATATTTAAAATATAATCAATTTATACTTTAATGAAACGCACTTTCAAAAAAGTTATTATGAAAATGTAAAACATAAATATAAAAAAATATATTATATTTACATATCAATTATAAATAAAAAGAAAATATGGAAATTTTATTTTCAAAAGAATGTTTTCATATATTATAAAATGAAATATTTTGCATATAAATCTTAACAAAATATTTTGTTATTCTTTATAAATTATTGAATTTTACTAAAGAATAGAAATATATATTTATAATATCCCATTATAATATACATATCCCAGATACTTCCAGCTAAGTATATTTAAAAGAATATAATGAATATAAAGATACACTTTTTTTAAATTTATAACTCGCATAATATTAAAATAATAACAAAAGGAGGAACAAATAAATACACGATTAATTTTTACTAAAGGAACCATACAATGAATAACTGGCTTAGGCAAAAATTGTACTTTTTAAATATTTCAATTCATTATCTACCGCAATTAATTTAAAACATAATGTTAATTTTATTTTTAACTTGTGGATATCAAATAAAATGAACAAAACTACAATTAACTCGTTTAAAAAAACGCATTATGCAATTAATGATATTATTTAGGGTAATAAAACTAACTTTATAGTAAGTGGTTTAGTGTTCGAATAAGATCAATACAATATATGTTTAATGTTTCTAGAATTTTACCAGAACTTTAACATTAACACACAGTCGAATTCGTGGTCACATAAGTCTGGGACAATATATATTAATAGTGCATACTAATTAGGTTAACGGTTTCATCCATTAATTATAGTAGGTTTACCAACATTTGATATCACAAGAGACAAAAGTGTAATTGGTTGCAGGCGTGTTTAGAATATATATTTAATATAATATTGAATTAGATATGTATATGGAATAATTTAATATTATTGATGTCTCTTCGAATAATCTATTCCATTATCTAAGAATTTCTAACATGGTTTATTATATGTTATATATTTTTTTAAATATTGAGCTATTCAGTGAGTATTATTTTACATAAAACAGTTATAATATTTTAAAACTATATGTTTATAAAAGTGTTTATAGGTAATATATAAATGCATAATATAACATATGTATGTATATAAACATTTATTGTTTAAACATTTATCTATAATAGGTATATCATATCATTATAACAATATTTTTTTGAACATTTATAAATATTTATTGAATACAATTATTATATTCTTCCTTTAAAACATTTCATTATTTTATAAATTACAAAAAAAAAATCATTATTTATAACTCGCTCGAATTTAATGAATTACTAATTTTTAATAACTAATAATTATACCTCTGAATAATGAATATATCTATAATGTAATTATAAAAATTGTGCTTTTAAATTCGATCAAATTATATACATAAAAGTTTCTAAAAACGGAACACGTATCTTAAAATTTTATTTTTTAAAAGATAATAAAATAATACCTTGCTTTCGAAATATATAACTGTATATGAAACTACGAAATTCTTAATTAAAATTTCCATTCACAAATTAAAGCACGTTTTATCATGGCTGAATAAATAAACTTCAACAATAACTTACGCATAGATATTACGATTTTTACAAAAATATATGCAATTTTAATTACTATCTAATTAGCGATAAACTAAAGAAGAATGTTAATAAAATTAATGAGACATTTAGTTTAAGAAAAAACATGGAGTAACTTACGTAATTTTGTTAATTCTAGTTTTATTTAAAAAAAATATATTTTATAAAATATAATACTATCTATATATTTTAATCATATTTAGTGAATGCTCTAATTCAAGTATGGTTACTAAAATAGAATTTTTCTCAAGCATATGTGTTTTGCAGATATTACAATGTATCATAGCTAGATTTATGTCTTATTATAAAACATTATAACAATTATACCAAATTTCATAAACACGAATTTACAAAAAAGTTTTAAAATGATGTATATTCTTTAAAACGTTTGTATTGTCTTTTAATCTTTTTTTTTTAGAATTTATAGTTTCATAATATCTTGCCGTAAAAGTTTAATATCAAGCCAACGAATAATAAATATAAAGTACTAAATTAATAAAAATAAATGGTAAATTTCATTTGTATCATGATGGTTACATTCTTTATTCCTTGCAAACTAATCAATTATGATTTAAAACTTTTATCCAAAACGATTGTAAATTGCTCATGATTTTATTCTATGCTACAGAAACAACAAGAAAACATTTAAAACTGATTTTTGGTGACAATAAGCTTATAATTTCAAGAAATATTATTATCGACGTCTGCGAAATCTTATACTTACCTTGGTAAAAACTCTAATATATCATATACAATACACAACTGCAGTAACGACGACGATAGCGAAATACGTCTATTTATTTTATTTTACGAAAACTGAGCAAATAAATATACAAACAAAAACTCATTTATATACGTCATCATCTTAACATTGAGCATACAAACATTCGTAAAGTGTAATTTTATTAATATATATTTTTTTACAAGAAAAAAGACGCCGAGTGGATTCCAAAAACAAACTGTACATACCGTTTACTTGTTTGTTATCGGTCGGGCATATGAAAATGTTATCCCTTCGCCAGTTCGCCACCTATATAATTGATACATCGCGTATAATATTTTTTTAAAAACTGATCGAATGTTTTGATGGGGTTCAGGAAAAACGTAGAGGAAAATTGAAAAATATTGGTCAGTGAGTAATACCAATGTTTCTAAAAAAAACTATCATATTTGATATTTCGATGAATGCTTACACTTTGATTAAATAAATAATGTTCAAGCATGATGTTACGTGATTATCAAATAATGTATGCAACATCATCGAGGTAAATATTTTTATGATATTTTTATTTATTTATTTATTATAATAAAATCGAAAATAAGTTTCTGTATTCAAACAAGATATAGATGCTATTTTGTATGAAAAAAAATATGGTTATTTTCGTGAAACGTAAACGAGTGGGGTATCTCAGTCAAAAGATGGGATGATACCGATCTTTTTCAAAAAAAAACATTCACACCTATTATTTATAGGTGCTAGGTATTTATATTTTCAAATGTATAAATCTAACACTTATTACAACAGTATAGCCAGGTAATTAATTAAATGTATTTATGCATCTTCTAATTCAATTTATTCGGTGCTAAAATTCCTTTATATTTTATTATCTATAAGATAATATAGTAACTACAGTTACTAGTACGTTTTCCCCGAGAAAAATCCAATTATTAAATTAATTTTTATCAAATATTATATGCAAATTATCGATTATCGCTGTCGGAACGATAAAAAAATAGTGAGTGGTGGGGTGATAAAAAGTGCACGCGCCCAAGCGATAACAAACCAGTACCTAAAAAACAAACTCCCGCCCGCGAATGATGTAAGTAACTACCGTTTAACACAAAGACGAGATCTTAAAGTGCGATATATTTATTTATAACCCCATCTTACAGAACCATACTTTGACCCGTCAGGAAAAAGCCGTCCAAGCAAAAAACTTTTTCATATCAAATTTCTCTACCTCTTCACCCACACACATACTTCTCGTCCTCCAACGATTATAAAAATAATAAATTTTCTGCCAGATTTCTACCCCTCGCCGACACACTTAACTGACAATAGTTTTCACTTGAAAAGTTATAATTTAACTAACTATAACGATAAATCAATGACATATTAGTTTTTTTGGCCGTAAAATGTCGATATTTTAGATTTTACAATATTTAAATTGTCTAAACATAATTAACAACTCCTTTGACCGATTGTCAATGAACAGTTCTATAAATAATAACAAATATCATATGTGTATTGTATAAAATATAATATTAATTATTATTTTTTTTTTTAATCGCAAAAACTATAATTATTGGCTTATGATATATTGCATTATATTGCATTTGTCATCATCTAGTTATTTACACAGTAAAATATGCAGACATGTAGTAATACTAAATCAAGTTAAATAATTTAAATAATTAATTTAAGAATAATTCGTATTATTGTTTGGTGTTTTTAGGTATTTGACAAATAACTTATTACAGGTAAGGTTATAAAAGGATATAGTTTTGAGATTACACTTTTGCAATTCTATGATTTATCCACAACAGTATGGTTATATCGAAACATTTTGCATTCCTAAAACTAGTAAAAATTAATTTAATTTAAATTAAAAGAAAACCATCCTAAAAGTTTTATTCCTTCACTCAAACTGCTCGAAAACAACTTCTTACTTGATTTATAATGTTCCCTAATGTTAAAATTATTTTTCTTGGTAATATTAAAAACAAACTTTTCATCTTCAAACGAAAATTTATTAAGGTGAATTCAAAAGAAAAAGTCAAAAAACAATAACAATTCGAACAACTTTATTATATATACAAGGAAAAATATTCATTGTACATTGCAGCATGTTTTGAATAAAAATATATTTTAATGAAAATTAGTAATTACATTACGTAGTTAATTGTATTTTCAAATAAACCACTGCTGTCGAGTTGAATGGATTATAAGTGATTATCAAAATAACGTTTTTAGAGAAAGAGAGAGATGGACTATAATGACAACTCATTTTTTAACCGTTGTCTAATTAAAAATGTTATTTATGACTGACATAAAAAAATATACTTATTTAAACTGTTAAGAATGCATAACTATTGAAGAATTTTTAATTAAGAATACTTTGTAAATGTATGTTATGCGAAAATATTAATATTGGTAATTGGACATTGTTTATTTATTAATGTTTAAAATTGAGCTCAATACTTAACCGAATGCGTTTTTAGCTCGACAATTTAGATTACATATAAATAGTGGAATAAATTTACAGGACTACTCGGAAAAACTAATTTATAATTCCAACAATTTACACAGAAATTCCACCGGGATGAGTTTAGACGTTGAACGATCGGATTTACGATTAAATTATCAGTATACCTCTACGGCCTAAGTGCTAAAAAACGGTGTTAAGTCAAAAATCCCACGAGAACGGTAAAATTTTACATTCACCTGAATTTTAAAATAAGACGCGTAGATACTGTAAATCACCCACTCCGGAATCTTGTGTAGTATCAAATCGTATTATTTCTATTTACACGCGAATAATATAATAATATAGTAAGCATACATTTAACGACAGCCATAATAATATCAAAAGTTATAAATATTCTAATAATTTTTAATTCCCTAGGGAATGTATACCTACATAAAATATTTCAAAGTGATTTTGAGATTAAAATCAGTACAATATACTAGGTAGGTACCTACAATAATCTAATAATATATTTTATGAGTTTTTATAGGTTAAAATTGCATTGAATTCAAATATTACAATCAATTATTGAATAGTAATAATTTTAAACCACTAAATTTATTTAATTTCTTTAACATACTAATAAATACATTTTAGCATCGATATTTTTGGATTGAATATTTAATTTCATTCAAATTTTAACTTAAAATGTTTATAAAAATTACTGTTTGAATTAATTATTTAAGTATTTGTTTATAATATTAACTAATTATAAGAAATTTTGTATTCAATTATTAATCTTTAGCTATAAAAATTAAATATTTCATACATTTTTAACTACAAAATAACTTTAAAATATTTATAATTTTAATGAATTTAGTCAACATTTTAACTTTAAAATGCTTATAAAAAATTATATTAACATATTATAAAAATTAACAAAACACTTTTATTAATTAAATATTAATTGAGCAAAAAATTATTTAGGTATCGAAAATAATTTATAATAAAAACTAAAAAACTAATCAAAAAAAGTCAAAATCTATTGAAAATTGTATCATGTATGGAAAATTGTTATATAAATATTTGGTGAAAATTAAATGTAGAAAAGTAGGCACTACGGGTTTATTTGAATTACACCAAAAAAAAAACTAAACCAATTTTGTTAAAAACTATTGTTTACTTAAAAATCCATGTCTTTTGTTAATTTTTATTTTTATTTTCCCGATGCTTTTAAACTACTAGCAACGTTTTACTCTTAAATTCACTTTCCTACCAGAAAAGATGTTGATTTAAAAATCAAATCAGTTGTACTGTCCCAATAGATGATGACAGAAACAAACAAAAAAAAAATTAAAAATAAAAACACATACCATTGTAAAATCAATACATTCATTGCT
Source organism: Pentalonia nigronervosa (assembly GCA_014851325.1). NCBI lineage: Eukaryota > Metazoa > Arthropoda > Insecta > Hemiptera > Aphididae > Pentalonia > Pentalonia nigronervosa. The sequence goes on from JACXSJ010000057.1 coordinate 109,563, forward strand.
CCGCTCAGATTCTAAAACATATCATGAATATAATTAACTTAAGCTGATAGACCATATTCGCTCACAATCATTTTTTGTATACAGTAATATATCACTAAATTCATATTTAACATCATCCATTACAGCAATCCACTAGACACCTACTATAATGCAGTGACAACAATTTTATTATTATTAATAATAATACAATAAGACATTCCTAGCCAATAGCCTATATCTAGACTATGTCTTTAGATATTTACATTGATATATTATAGATTTTTGACTATTTAAACGTGATAATTAATTATTATCTGAGGTAATAATAATAACAAAATACTTTTTATCTGTTATATGTGTGCAGTAAAACTAAAAAAGTCGCGTGGACGGCTCCATTTTAATTTATATTGAAACTGATGTGCGTGAAGATTGTAATAAAGTGAACTTGTTGAGTTGAGGAGTGATGCTTAGACATTTTTGGATGGGGTTTTTATGTGGTCTTGGATATCTTGAATTAGGATTTGTTTATGCAATTTTATGTTACTTATAAACCAGGGTGCATGTGAAATTATTCTAAGTATTTAATTTTAAAAGATTTGTATTTTATTTATGTGAGATGAGGTTGCGCATTTTCCCAAGTTTATAGTGGACATATAATTTGTTTGTAGTGTAAAAGAGACTACATTTTTATAGTACAGTACATTTTTTATTTATAATAATGAAAAATGACACTGGTACGCATGTTTAAATTTAAATCAAATACCTGAACACCTTGTGTCCAAAATTACGCTGAAATATTTTACTATAATAGTTTCCAAGGTATATTATTGTTATCAAATTTTAATTGTGTGGAAGACAACGTAGATTAAGTATAACTTATTTGGGAAATATTAATTTTGTTTCGATTTTTATACCCCGTAAGATAAGGTTTTTAAATGATTTTGGAGGTTTGTAGTCATCATTTCAATGTTCCGTGATTCACTGTAGATGGACGTTTGCGAAGAGGCAGATATTTATTCGAGACGACTGAGGAATTTCAAAAACGTAGATATTAAAACAGTTTACATAACTAATGTAAATAACATTATATATATATTAACTTGTTTTATATCTAAATTAATAAATTATTATTGATAAAAATTTCTTTACAGTTTAATAAAATTAGACGTTTTAGTATAAAGCATAGCATTGGGTATTTTAATATTGCCGTAAATCATAATCCTATTTAGTTTTAATGTACCTTTTATCTATTTAAAAATGTTATTCATTGATGATACAGGTAGTACTTTTTTATTGAAACTATTAACATTAATCATTATAATTGCCAAAGTGTGGACAGTTACGATACTAAAATACCTAAAAATAAAATGATCGATTAAAATTAAAACTAATGTATTAAATTATCATCGTAAAATTAATTTAGAATTCAAATAAGTTTAAACTCTTATTCTTAAAGTTGAACAATAATAAACAAAATTCTTTTTGAATGAAATAGGTAGTATGGTATAAATTTATATCAAACTTTTAACATATTCTTGATGGGTGGTGTTAAAAAATGATAAGTAACCGAATGGAAATTTAAATTTGTTTAAATTATGTACACATTGTTGGAATATTTTAAACACACTTCTACACTTTTTTTTATAATACAACTTTTATAGCAAGCACTGATTTACAATGAAAGTATTTAACTTAATTTTTAATTTAGTATCTACGTTTTAACGCGTGTACAGTACCTATAGTTTAATATATGTCATAAATGCCACAATACTGTTATGACCCTTAAGATTAATATTTAATTTTGTAATTGTAAAAATATAATGATTAATGAATATGTTAAAGTATTCATAGGATGTTTTATTATTCCAAAAATATCTGTTTATATTCGTGTGTTATTTCACACATATGATGACGTATAATAATAACTTTTAAGGACGATCCCATCTATTTTGTAAGATGTCTATCGACACAACATACAGATAAATATATTTATACAAAAAATCATTTCATTTTTCATTTTTTTTTTTTTTTTGCATTAAATGATAAGTATTTATATTACTCATTAAACTCTTGCCCCTATTATACATACTTACATAGAAAGAATAAAGTAATATGGTATAGTTGTTATCACATTCAATGTGGTATCTTAAAAACGCTCAATTATTTATAGATAATCTATATAATCCATACAAATTATAACAATGTGTATAACCATTGTTTTCCTTCCATTGATTATTTTGAAAAATTCTTATTTACATTTCGTATTTGAAAATAATAAATTTGAGAAGTTATGTTCCATAATCTTAATTTTTTCAGATTGTTATTATTATAGAAATATAGAATATAATGTGTCAAAAATCATTTTTTTTTAATTTTATTTTTTACCCAAAAATGTTATCTTTTACACGTTTACAGGATTTTATAAATGGCAATTCTGTGATACCGTGAACAATGGTATTTTATATCAAATAAGTTATTTCGAGTTAATTAATAATAAATTAATAAATAAATAGTATTATCATATCTACACGTATAATACACACAGTCATAAAATATTATATAAGATAATAGGCACGTTAGTTCATTTTACAAACAAGGAACATATTTATAATTTCCTAGATCTTTTATGTAATATGTTTATATTTATTAGTACATTTACTGACTATTATTGTATACATAAATTTGATAATATACTTACATATGATTTAAAAATATATTTAATACATAAGGTAACTTACTTGAACTACCTACATTTTAATTATGTTTAAGTTATACATGAACATGATGCCAATATGGTTCATATTATAATACTGATAAAACATTTAAAATACAGTTTAATGTTAAAAGAAAATATCAATATATTTTGCAATTTTCAATTTAACAAAACTTTAGTTTTTTCTTAGAAGTTTAAAGTTTAAGTTAATGATATTTTCGAATGGAATAAATTGGTTTTTATTTTATTTTTGTACAGACTAACCTTTGAGTTTATCAAAAAAAAAAAAAAAAATAGTTTAAATAATATATATCTACCTACTACAAAATATACTTAAATATCTAATACATTAAAAGCTACGCTTAATCAATACTCAATATATGGAAAACTGTCCGAATTACGATTATTATTATTTCGATTACTATAATTATTATTATTATTAATATCAATGTAAACTATTTAATGTATAGAATACAATAGAATACGTTAATGTAATCAGTGGTAAGTTATATACTTAGTTGAAAATATCACAAGTATCTCTCGGTCGTATAGGCCCTTAAAAAACACATATTTAAAATATATAAGGTATTGTATGCATATTCATATATTATTATTTTATTTGTGTGAATCTGTAATCGCTATATTGGCTCTTATTTTGTTCTTTATAATACATTACTTACAAAAGGCCCCTAAGGAAATAAACTATTTAAACATTTTTAATTCAGACATAATATTACGTTACATATATTGTATAATGAATTCTAAGATTTGTAAGCAAAACAAAATTTGGGTAAAAAAAGAATGATACATTTTAAAATTGAATACAATAAATATTAAAAGTTTGGAATTTTGGATACGAGCATTATATAATTTATACCCAGTTTCGGGTTCTCCGTAAAAGTGCGTTATACAATTTAATGTCTATGTCAACTAGAGTCTAAGGAGGTGAGGGGTAAAGTCCCGAAAAATATAAATACAAATATGCAATCAATGCACAACAATGAACTGTATATTTTATACGAATGATTTCCCGGCAAGTCTTTCTCGGCTGTAAAAAAAAAAATTCTTGAAAACAAGTGGTGTAAGTGCATATTATACGCGACGTCGCTGTTGCGAAGTCTTTTTAGAGGTATTTGTTTGCAGGCATGTAAGTTGGTTAATTATTTGGCGTGTGTGCACAAAGTTTGCTCTAGGAAAACTGATGGTCGCGGACGGGACGAAAACATTTTCTTAGCATTCCGGTTCCGAGTTTCTGGGGCGACCGCACATTTCCGGTGGCAAAGAAGCGGAGATAGTATATACCTCTATAGCGTATATACCTTGTGGTAATAGAAGCACACAAAAAAAAGATCGCTCCGAGGCCCAGGTCAAACGACAAAATGTACTTAAACGATTGCATACAATACATAATACATATATGTATATTTATAATATTTCTTATTATATTATACGCGTACGAAGGGGACCTTATACCGTTTAGCCAGCGGTAACAAAAAAACCACATCGATTCGCATCGGTTCAATTAAACTTTTTAACGACATGCATTCTGCCCTCGTACTGCAAGCGTCGTGACGGCGGTGCATACCGCACACGACTTAATTAAAATCCACATACGGTGTTTTAATTATTATTATTTTTTTAATCCAATCATGACGAAAATACAATGTCCGTAGTAAATATATTATTATATTATTTAAGTTAGACGATCGAGCTGCGGACAACAAGACAAACGATTTTGAATTAATTGAATTGCAGTAGCCCGATAACTACTATACAACGGTTGTGGTAGATAATATTATTATAATACTATTACGACAGATAAAATATAGGTGTTTCTAGTTTACGTTATTATTATTTAATCATGAATGGTGGTCGGAAATGAGTTGACTGTAGTAGGTATCATCAATATTTAATGGACTATCGACTTGGATCAGGGAGAGAGAGAAATCGAAAATAGGCTTAGTACACTGCTACAGAAATGAAAGTGTTAAGAGAATATTGTTATTAGTGCTCTCGTGATAGCCAACGTGTTAATAAAAGCCTAACGATTCGATTACAGAAAACCAGCAATTATAGTAAATTGTAACGGAACGCATAATATTTTGGAATATCCAAACTGCACGTTTATGACAAAACGTATAAATAAATAATTTCAGCTCAAGTCAAGGTATAAGCATGCAGGTATCACTTGCTATGTGAATAATAAACTCTAATTATATTATATTTATCTGGTGTACCGCTAACTTTGACCGTAAAATGGCTTTTGACGGTAAGTGATACCATATACATAATCGTACTGAACAGGTACACGCAACACACAATTTTATCATCAGATGTATTATACGTGTGCATCGCGTTACATGTTAGGGCACAAGAACGCGGAAAATGTACTTTGTAGTATAAGCTGTGTTTGTTTTTAATAATATGCGTAACGCTCATCACGTCCACCGCGCCGTTCTGTATTCACGACAATAAATGACAATAATATTACTCTGTACTATCAATAACTGTTTTTTTTTTTTTTTTTGCAAGAAGTTTTTGCACGGCGCCTTATAATAATATTACGAAACATGTTTGCGTACGATTCGAATACGGCAAAATAGTGTAATAATGTCGTTCGCGGATTAAAGTCCATCGGATTCCTATTTATTGACACTTTATTACGATTTGTCGGACGGATTTTTGTTGAGAACCCTTGGTTGTGGCATTAAGGATACACTAAGAATATTTTAGCCATGTAAGCACATTGTTTTTTCACATTTTTTTTTTTTTATATATGATTTTAATTACGATGTAATCGCAGATAGACGTATGCATTTGAATAGTGAGTCGTAAAGAACCGGCGATTCCGTCGAGTTTGACGTAATATTCTTTATTTTATAACGGCGTTTTGGATAATGAAATAAATAAGTAATCTCTTAATACAATTTGTCGTGTGTTGAATATTCCTTAAGCGCGAACACAAAATTAACTCAACCGTCGTCGAATCTGGAATTCAACCAAGACTGACGCGGACAACGGACGGCATCTGTTCAATCAGAACTACCGTCCACAACAGTTTTTCCGAATCTTTATCGATATACGTATTGTAGGTTTGTGGTTTTTTTACCGGAACACAGTCCGAAAATTCAACGTTTTATTTACTGAGTAAAACGTTTAAAATCGAAATTTGTCACGGGACGGAACTCGCCAACCGAATCTCTCAAAAAATTAATAATGAAATTGAGTCCGCGTACCTGTGATGTTCCAGAGCTCGCCCAAGCAGTCGTTCTTGAGCCGGCCGATGCGGTCGCGCTGTTGCCGCTCGTTGCCGGCCTCCAGGAAGCGGAATACGAACGCGCCGACGATCACGTAACCGGCCACCAGCCCGAACAGGCCCAAGTTGCTGAACAGGTGCGCGAAGAACTTGCGGACGCATCGCCGGAACCGCGGTTCCGCGGGGGCGTATTGGACGGCCGGCGGCGGCGGCGGCGGCAACAACTGCGGCAGCGACGGGGGTACCGCGTGCGCCGGCATCGGTGGTGGTGCGCTGCACGGTCGCGTTGTGGACGGCGACGAAGACGACGACAACGTCACCGACACAAACGTACCGTTGTCGGAGGAGAGAGGACGAAAGACGGGAAAACTCGAGTCGACAGGAAAAGAAAAAAAAAACGTGAGACACGCGGTCGCGGAACGGGACGACGGGGACACGCGCGCACACCGCACCGGCGACACGGCCACGAGACTACTGAAAACCAAAGTCTGCGTGTGTGCGTGGTGGTTTGTAACTCGTCGCGCGACAAGTCGCGTCGCCGCCGCCGCCGCCGCCGCCGCGCGCACGCGCCCCTCGTTGGCTGAAGCGTACAATAAATACAACAATATTATTACGTGATCGGACAATATATTTGACTGTCCGTCATAACGTTACGCCGACTGACCGGCATATAAGTTTACCGCCAGACACCGTTTGTCGTTGTCGCCGCTGTCGTTTTCGGGAGAGTTTAAACGACCTTTTCGTATACCGATCGCGCTTAATGACAACCGTGTAATATATGTTTTATTCAACAGTACATGACATTATTGTCATTGGAACACGGCGGACACGAGCGTCGATAACAAGTAAAAGTTATTCGATTCCGCATCACGTAGTTCAAAAATTAAATAATCTAAGCTCACGGGGTAGGTAGTAAAGTGCATTTTAGCTTAACGCTATGTAATTCGTTATAGCGTCGTTTTTTTTCAGATAGTTGAACTCGACGTGCAAACGAGACTACGATATTTAATATCATATTTTGAGTGAGTCGAACTCAATATACGAGTCGAAACAGAAATCGTATAATGTAAACTGGTAACGACCTGATTGTTTTTATTTCTAAAAATCACGAAAATGTATTCGTTTATTTATTCAGAATTCACTATATGAATGCATGATGAAGTATGATGCAACTCATCGTGAGAACGTTTTACGTGTTGAATAATAAGCAAATCAAACAGAAAATAAAGACTTTTTTAAGAGGTACCTTCAGTTTAAAAGTTCAAATTAAACATGATTATCACATAATGATTTTAAAACATTGCAGTATGTGCATATTATAAGCTATAAACAGTATGAAGAAGTCACTTTTAGCCTAGGTAAAAATGAGCTACTAGGTATAACTATCCTTAAAATGTTACAAAATACATTAATACTATGACAAAATATTTTGACAAGATTTCGAATTGTCGATATTTGTTTAATATCAGCGAGCATTTTATCACATAATAAATTTAATACAATATCTTACCATCAACCATTTAATCGTTATCAATAATCAGTTAGCAGACTATTAGTATCATTACTTGTCCACAACAGTAAATTGATATAGATTTGTGGGTTCATTTTCTGGTATCTCATTTATCCAAACAGCCAGCAATATTATAAATTATATTAAAATGATAAAACTATGATTACGGCGTTTCATATAAGCTTTTTGGATACACAACTATCGTACGTCCGTTTTTCTAATATCTCATCAATTAATTATACGAATATTTACAATGACGTATTACGAATATAACATTGTATGATTTTATGCAAACACCGACTGGACACAATTTGTTTTTAAACAAATTTCAATAATGCGATGTTCTTGATTGAATAGTCATGAACCGTCTGGTGTGCTATTTCATAGTTGACGATGATACTGATAGTTGAAATGGTGGAAAGATTGATAGTCGGGCATGCAGATTTAGAGATCGGAATGTGAGCTAATCTACACGAGTGTAAAGTTAGACCCACTTGGTGAAAATTACATCGAAAAAATTAAAATTTTTAGAGCTTAATTTATGAGTAATTTTATGTTGATCTTGGGAACTTATAAACTCTTAAAAAATAATGTGTAAGTAAAATTAACTTAAAGAAGGTGATATGTGTATCTTCAAAACAGCCTCCCCGCTTTATCCGAATTACATCGAATAAATTATAAGTTATGTAGCTTAATTTGTAGGTAATTAAATATTGGTATATGGAATTTATAAGTTTTTCACAATTAAGTTGTGACCGAAATAAATTCAATAAAGGTGTCAACTTCTCACTAGCTTCACATACTTTATCATAGTGAAATTTGGTTGCTAGACAATATGGTAAACGATTTTTTTTTCGAACAATTGCAATTTTCAGTATGAATTATTTTAAATATTTCTTGTAATACAATCGACTCGGCTATTTACTATGAAACACCCAATAATTGAGAATAACGATTTAAGATTGATGACCAAGGAAACTGATAAAAGGAGTTTTTCTATGACAACGTAAATTCTTTTTTAGCAAACGTCGCGAAGGATCTTATCTGAAAACTTAAATATTGAAAGTGTGGGAATAGTGTACGCATAGTGACAACTACGTTGACTTTTAATGTGTTTTATTTTTGTCCCTACAATTCTTTGTTTACCAATTTTGTATTTAATAGTATACCTCATAAAATTATTAAATGGATCAAAGTTCTATATGTTTTCACTATAACCGTTAAATACAAGATAAGCTATCAAAATGTAAAACGTTAAACATAATATTATGTCTGCCGAGAGATTCTTACAAACCCCTTGGAGTATGGGGGTGAAAATATAATATCCTAATTCGACTGAAATGGTCGCTAGGAAAATAATGTGAGTTTTAATACATTTTAAAGGGGTCGCCCTAGATTTTTTTAACAAATATATAACTAAGACGTATAATAAAATACTATTTTGATAGGAGACAAGTTCGTGGGATCGTGACAATTATTACATTTTTTTTCTGTTTTTGACAATGTAGTTTATTAAATTAAAACAATCAACTCTTGAAGTGAATGTAAATTTATTAATTCAACAAAACAAAAGTGCCAATGATTCGGATGTGCTCAGCTAAAAATAATATCATACTGATAATATACAAGTATAGACATTTAGACGTACATTCAATATTAAAGAAGAAAATATTCTTACAAGTCAGAACTATTTCATTAGTCAAATTCTAGTGTTTGCGTAATACTGTGTTATTGTATTACACATAAATATAAAACGAACAATAAATTTACGTGTAGCCATTAGGTTATTGTAACATAAAACATATTATATAAATTATAATCTACATCAGTAATTTGTATGCATTTATGTTTATATCTCAAAAATGTTAATCATCAATATTACTGTGTATATATTAGAATTAATTTTGTTTAATATTTATTGTAATATTGTAGGACCCTCATATTTATTACACGGTTGTATTTGTAGCTATGTAACATGTATTTATTTAGAAAAATATAATGGTCAATGTCAACCAATGGTTATATTTTCTTTAACTAAAAAAAAATGTTAAACAAATTCTATTTTTATACATTTTCGAATATGTTCAATACTGATTCTATAGTTAACCACCATGCACTGGTGACAGCTCTACTACGAGGACAACTGTAATCCTAAAAATAAGCGTTCCTAATACATTTTAAAACTTATAACTTTAAACTTGTTTGAATTTATAATACAATAATTAAATAACAAAAACCGAATCTAATAAGACAAACCAGGTATTTCTTAACATATGTTATCACAAAAACAGTTATTGTTATATTATTAATTAATTGCATTTTAAAAATAAATTATAAGCTAATAATTCAATAGTTTCTAAGAAATCAAAATACAATTAAAACCATCAGTCTATTATACGTGTCTACCTCTTCGTTATTATAGAATTAGATATAGATAAACATTTTTGGATTAAGTATACTTAAGTCGACAGTACCTCTCATTTTAAACCTTTAATGATACAGACAATAAATAATGTCAAAAATATTTTAATTCTACGAAGATGTACAAACTGTTACCTACATTTCCTCTGAGTTAGGTTATAAAATTATACTCTTTTAACTGCGTTTATAGCTTAACATAGGTTGATTTAATAAACAATTTAGGTACCTAACTTTAGTTATTAGTATTTTGATATAAAAATACCTTATTTAGTAAATATCAAATAATGTAAAATCAAAATATATACCACGTTGTGGATGGTCAAAAAGTATAATAAGTTAATGTTCAACATAATATCATGTTAAACTATCTGATGAATTGTATAATCTAATAAAAAATATAACAAGATAAAACTTTTATTTTGTATTTTATGTTCCTTTTATACCAATTTTCTGCAATATTCAAAAGTTTAATAAAGTTGATTAAGCCAAACCAGTTATCCCATTAGAGTTTGAGATAAAGTACAACTTTTTGGCTTTTTATGTTTAAGTTTAATGTTAAAAAATGTTCAACCTAGAATTAATCAAAATCATTTTTTTAGAAAATATTTCTCATCGTTTTAAAATTTAACTAAAGTTAATTAAATGTATTCATATATATTTGTCAAATGTGTAATATTGATTTTGTTAAAATATTTGATGTATTTAAAATACAACTATAATATTATATTATGTTATAAATTCAGTTTATTTTTTTTAAAAAGCATAAAGCTAAAAAGTATGATCAATAAGATTGTTTAATAGTTTAACAACTAAAAACAAAAAAAAACTTTGTTTAAATTTATAAATTTTGTTTGTATTGTGGTATTTTTTTTCTTTAAATTATAATATGCTCTAAAACATTTACTTATCTTGAATTCAAACCATGTATAATATTTTACCTTTTATTTTATATAGTCCATTAACTGAAATTAAACGAACTTGTCAATTTGAATAACTGTTAGTGACATAGTTCGAAGTAAAAAACCTATGTTAACAGACACTTTGACGTTTACTGAACGAAAAAAGAAGAGTAAAGGAAATGTGTCGCTAACTACTTATATCTAATATTTTTGGCAAAAACACATCAGAGTAATCTAAAATTGTGTCTAACCATATCGTATTTATGTTATTCAGTATTATGATTTACAAAATATGCAAATTACCTACATCGGAAATAAGAAATTAATAATATATTATTGTGCCACAAAAACATTTGTATATTGTTTATTGTATAATATACATAAATATCGTTAAGAGGAAAAGAAAAAATTCTGTTACAACACATATGTATATCATAGGTGTTTGACTTTCATTACAACTAACTATTTTTGTAGACAGTTTTAAATCGTACATCAATTTGTCGCCGTTACGATCCTAAATCAGTTGACTCGTTTCGTTTAAAGGTCCAGAAAATCTATATATGCTGGATTTGTTCCAAATGTTATACAGTTAATGTTGTCATTTAAAACCATTTTAAATGCAACACATGGCTCTACTGAAAATATATTAACAATACGAGTAATTATTTTTTTCAAAATTAAAATTTTGTAAATTAAATCGTAATAATATGTTTTTATAAATATTTAAGCGTCTGTGGAAAAATATACATTATCGTTTATATTTTACAGATAAAAGAAGCAAATAGCGAACAATCAGTAAATAAGACTAAGAAATTATGTAACTTAAACTTATATGGTATGTTATTTATACTTTTGCATTAAAAATTACTTAATTAAAGTAAATATAATTGTACGTTGGTTTTTCATTTTTACCGCGCTTTATATGGACTAAAACACCAACTCTATTATATTGTATCAGCATATTGAATATTATATTTTATTGTTGGTTTTTATAATATAATATTATGTTTGATGTTTGAACTGTATTATAATATTTTACAATTATACTTTAATTTGACAAATATGTAGTTTACAATAATTTGATTGACAGCCAGAAAAAAACTTCTTCCTAAGACTAATCAAAGTGTCTAGTAGGTACCTAAATAGTATTTGAAAATGTAGCTATATTAGTTTTGAAATCATGACTTGTTTGAAGATTGAAATAGAACTGTTTGACAATAACGCGTTGAAAGTACACCAAATGCAATCATTCATCATCGTACTGTGTATAACCATGACGTGTCAAGAAAACGAATGAGAATTGCAATTTTATTGTAACGAAAAGATTGATTACAAGCGCATAATACTGCGAAAATAATGAAATTTTATTTTTATCAACTCAACACCTTGCAGTTGGTAATTTTAATAATAAACCACACGAACAACTTATTATAATTCGTACTTATTTGTATGTACACATTCATAACGATTTTGTATACTATTGTTACACGTATAAACGAACAGTGTTATGTGCAACGTGCATTGTGTGCATAGTGCACTGCAGCAAATGCGCACAATACATACAATTCAATTGCATTTAAACTTGTAACGTGTTCATTAGAGAAGTAATAATTACTTTGCGGAGATTGTTATAAAATTAAAATATAAGGTACCTGCTGACTGTTGTAGTTATATGTGTCTTGGAACTGTTTACAACGAACGTTCTGTAGGTCGTTGATTATATTTTGTAATGAAAATCGTAAATGCATAACATTGCAAGTCATTATTACGTAATTTATAGATAAAGAAACATAATGAAATTTTAGAATCCCCGTAAAAAATATATACTATCTGATTGATGACTGAAAAAAATCACACTATACATTATAATAATAATATATTCATGTTCTATTTAGCGAGATTCCCAGAATAGGGATAAATCTTGTTAATATACAATATTATATACATACATATGGTGTATATTGTACACGAAATATGATATGTGTACGTTTAACTTGGGGTGGAGAGTTAAGTGCAAATATTCGTAACGCTTCTATATTATACTAGCTGACCCGGCGAATTTCGTACCATATAACAGTCGAGGAATGTAGTGATACCTTTTAACTAAATTTAATTAATGATTGTAATTAACGTAATAAAATGAATACAAAAAAATGTATTAAATTCAATAGTTCATTAGGATAATATATATAAAGAAAATAAAGATTTAATATAACTACAAAAATGAAATATTTTAATGGCGGGTTGGCATGACATTTCCTTTGATGAAACTATGTATTTTGCTGCATGGGTTGAATTTCTTCAGTGGAAGCACCTTGTGATATATGACATTTTTTGTTTTGTTATCATGTTTAAGAACAAATAAAGAGGACGATTTGCCGACACGTGAACATATCACGTACAATTGTCCATGAAAAAAAACATGCATTTTCTAAATTCATACCACAAACACTCAAGGATTGTTCTTGTGATTTGTTAATCATCATGGTAAATGCAAGACAAATCGAAAATTGAATTCGTTTAAACTCAAAGGGTATATTGATTGGGATTATTAAAATTCTCGGAATGAGAACTTTCTCACCTTTGAATTTCTTTTTGAGTATTGTCACGTGAATCACATTGTTCATTAGTTTTCTTTTCACCAAACGCGTTCCATTACACATTTTTGATTTATTTAGATTTTGAAGCATAATGACTACCAAGCCCACCTTTAGTTATAAATTATACGGTGGTAAGCCTGGTATATCCAAGGAGTTTCAAAATGCAGTTGGATAGTTTGTGACTTCGTCTTCGTTTATTACACAGTCAATAGATTTAAATGAATGTAGAGTACCAATGATTTGATTCTGAATTACAAAGTTTAAGTAATCCACATCTTTATTCTTAGCCGCTAAAATTTCCCGCTCACTCAACCATTCGTTATTTGTGTAATTAGCAATGATGTTCAAGAATACTTTGTTAATGATTTCGTCTTTCAATGAGACAAAATTTCAAAAATTCGGAGGAAATGAAATTAATCCGCTCGATTCGTCGACAGGAATACAGCTATTATCTATAGTCAGCAATTTCTTGAAGAAATCTTAAGCAGATGGATCATTCAGCAATGCAACTTTCATGTTTGCTAACAGCTGAAGTTTTTTCACATAATGCCACAGATTTGATGATTTGAGATAAACGTTTATTTCATCAATTTTAACGCTGGATGAGCCGTATGACGTCCTTCTAATAATGTGGCCGCTTTTCCAGAAGATGAAACTGCTACCGCAATGCCTGATCTCGTACGAATAGTGGCCAAAATCAATAACATGAGGAATGTCTTCCCAGTTTCGCCCGGGGCATTCAAGAAAAATAAGTCACCATTTTCATCATTGATTACCTTCATTAACGTATCATATACTTCTTCTCTTGGGAGTTCAACAAAGGTACATTTGTTTAAACTGATTGGTCTAATTCATGCCGATCATATTCACGTCCACGCTCCAATTCTTGATTAAATGCATCATTAATTCCACGATCTGACGCTAGTATTCCTAACCTAACTAACAAACTGCCGCACATGTCTTCGATCAAGATTAAAGTCTTGTTATGCATCTTTTCATTGGCCTCATAATTTGAACTGAAACGAATTCTATGTAAAATGTCTTCTGATATGTTATCCTTGTATTTGTTTCATAGGTCACGTAGATTTGATGTGAAACATGTTGAAATGATGATAGCAAATAATGTGCGTATTTGACATGGTGATACAGAAATAATTTCTTCAGCGATTATCGTGTCCCTATGAGTATCGTTTTATATTAAATATATATTATTAAATCCATCGCTATCCGCCATCACCGTTACCGTCACTATCTTTATTGTCTTCAAAAAATACACGGCGATTCGTTATCGCGTGCCGTTCTATGAACGGGGAAAAATATTATTACGTAACTTTAATACAACTTTAATACGATTCTTAAACTGTTCAAATTAATATGTTATTTATTTTTTTTTTTTTTGCGTAAATCTTTCCGATATATTTTAATAGTTTTTATTCTATTCGAGGTAGAGACGAATCCAACAAATCAAAATTCATCAAAATCGGTCCAGTCGTTCTTGAGTTATAACTGGTGTATCTAACCCTACTTTGTTTTATATATTTAAATAGTAAGTATAGAAAGGTATATAACAATATATTGCTATGGACATAACGAACTCTGTCATTTAAGCTATTTAGAGAGAGAAGTAGGTAGGTAGATACTCCATTATACATTATTATAGTTATCTGATTCCTTTGTCAAGTCCTTGGCCGTCCGTGTAATCATCCGGCTTTTGACAAAACGCATCAGTCATGAAATAGTACACCGAATTATGTCTTTACATAATATACATATACACACACGTATGTGCAAAAGTGGTGTTACGTCACATCGAATATAGAATGTAAAAAGAACATTATGCCTTAAATAATTTCAAAACTTTTCGAATCGTAGGAAATCTAATTTTATTGCTTTACTGGACAACATATACGGTAGTACGGCAGATGTATCCATATTTTAAACCCTTCAACCGTATTACTGTATAGGAAAAGAAAAATAATATTTATGTGCAACAGATTTCTAAGTAACATTATAATATCGATCTCGATCACGTAAAACAAATCCAAACCGATGATTTCCAACGAAGAAGAAAAAAAACTTTGTATGCTGTAATGGGAGCACTTCCCACGCCTTTGGACATAAAACAAAATCCAAAAACACCCCCCTCCTCCAATCAACCACCAATTGACGTGTATTTTTAATCTTTAAAGATTAGTCGTCACGGTATTGTAGTAAAATGTTACAGGTTATGCACTGGTCATAACCGCCGTTACCGTACAAATCCCACAAATTCAGGCTCAATAACAGTCCATACTATACCCCATTTTATTTTGGTGGGACCATATGTGACTTTCAACATCTATTCACCATAATTGTCCTTCTTTCTCACACAATAGTGTATATTTAAATTGCCTTTTTTCCACTATTGATCTTAAATCGTCTTGCATTAATGATCTTTTCTTCAATAATGTCATCATAATAAAAGCCCAACCTAACCTTAGTTTTATTCTTCAGATTGGTTTGAAAAATTAACTGTATACACGCGCTTTACACATCATTTGTTTATTTCTATGATTATTGAAAAAAAAAACTTTTTAAAATATATACAACAACTTTAAAATGTCATTTTTGTTTCCATTATTGGACTATTCACAATACTTTATTAGTATGTATACGGTAAAATTAATTAATACTTATATATTTTCTTTTATCATACAATATTTAAATATATTGCGTAAACGTATACGATATTAAGTCG
Organism: Pentalonia nigronervosa; assembly: GCA_014851325.1. NCBI lineage: Eukaryota > Metazoa > Arthropoda > Insecta > Hemiptera > Aphididae > Pentalonia > Pentalonia nigronervosa. The sequence continues at coordinate 125,678 of JACXSJ010000057.1, forward strand.
TTATTATTTAGATAACTTAAGTAAGTTATACCTATACATCTTATAATACTTGAATACATTATTACTTTCTTCTGATTAGGTTTTATAACAACTCAATAAAAAGTCGTTCACATACCTCCCTCAGAGCAAGATGTTATAAAATAATAAATTTTTCTGTCTTATAATATTTTTTGTAGTACCTATACTTAAATTATCCGGTATAAAAAAAAATGTTCTGCATTCGTTACCACTAAGGGTGCAACTCGTTTGTGCACTATATAAACTTATTTACGACTCGTTTGCTCACATGAGATTTCGCAGTTTGAAAATATTTTTAACACCACATTATTCAATGCTTTTTTGATGTCAGCTTTTTGCTTCAACTGATATTATTACTAGGCATATTACTATAATCCTGTTATCTACATGAAAATAATTTTGGATAAAATACTATAAAAGAAGTATTATTCAAAAACTTTAATTTTAGTTTAGAATAACTCAATGTTTCCAATGTATGCAAACGAATCATCGAGTTGCACTTGCATGTAAAATTTTTAAATGTATGCATACGAGTTTTATTGATCACTTTAATAGTTTAATATGTTATAAGATATGCTGTAACTCACAACGATATACGATTAACATTAATTGTGAAACTTGATTTTAATATGATATCCGTGCAACATCTTTTAAAGGTAAATTCGAATAGATTAAAAATCTTTTTCATCGAAACTTATCAAGCACAATAAGCTATAAATAATTGTAATTTTAGCTTCTTTTTAGATTATTGTTTGCCAATTAATTAAATAATTAAATTTAAAACATACAGGTTTACGACACGTAAAATTACATAATGCATATTTATCAGCATAATAAACTTTATAAAATTGAATTAATTTCCAAAGACAAAAAAAAAAGTGAAAAGGACAAAGAAAATGAAAATATTCGCATATATACATATCGTAATTACGGGCAAAAACTGAAATCGGGCAAACCTCAGACATTACTAAACAATACGCAAATTATCTACGATACTTGGGAAAAACTTCAAATTTCTGTTTTTGTCTGATCAAACCAAATTATAAGCGTGTGACCAAAAAACTAAACAATACTGCTTATACAAAAATTGTAGTACAAAAATATGAAAATAATAATACTTAAATTAGCTGAGCAGTAATTTTACTTTCAATATTATTCCTAACCTAATGTAATATAAATATTCATCCTCCATATGCATTGAGTTGTTGATAGACAGTCAACGAAAATTGCAACAACTATTTTAGTTAGCACCCAAAAATATAAAATATAGTACCTATTTCCTGATTTTGTTAATGTAGTTTAACATTTTATCAACCTTGACGTATTATTAATAGGTTATAAAATAATATTAATATGAAACAAATTGGAGTAAGTAATTAGAAAGTAGAAATATTGGTTTTAAAATATCTTCAGCATTCAGTTATCAGTTTACTAATCTCAAAAACCGGCAACAATAATTTTGCATAGCCATAGAAGAAAAACAAACAATCAATTATGTATATAACTACAAGCTATTCATTATGTAAATTTTTATACTGTGATTTCTACCTTCTGCATATGGTTTAATTTTAAATTCTGTGGAATTTTAGCCTGTATAAAGTTTTTTAGGCCCATTTGTGGTAGTAAATAAATTGTTATGAAGTCCAGTTGGACTCCTCGGAATTTAGCGACGAAACTGTATTGTTTAAATGTATATATTGTATATACTCGTATATCTTATAAGCCTGGAATTATAAATAAATTCTAATCGAAAGTCCTATAACAATTTGTTTCCTTAACGTTATTATTCATATTTATCTTATTATAATGCGTATACGCCAATTTCTCCTACCGACGTACATCCAGTATGTTTATGATTTTACATTTTTAAATTGAATAAGACATATAAGGTATATGGAATAAAACATTTTCCTGTGTCTTCTCTGCTTATATAAGTCATAAATAATACACCTATACAAGTTTCACGTCTATTCCGGGTGAATTGTATTATATATTCTGCCTTTGGAATTAAACTAATATCTAAATATAACATAGTTATGGTCAAAATGAAATACATTGTTTCGATCTGGATGTATCTACCTATAGTATTATAAAAATACGTAGCTGACACCTTACTTAATGTTAAAAGTAGATTATCCACTTTTACACCCAACTTACCGTGTTTAAAATTACAAATGAAATATAACAAAATACATTGCAGTTGTAATAACTACGCGTATATATAAAAAAAAATAATAATAAATGATGAACATAAACTAAGTACTAAATATTACAAGAATAGTGTTTCAATGGCCAGAAACACTGTTACAACGAAAAAACTTTCTGTGCGTCTATTGTTATAGTTAAATTTTTTTTCATAACGGTCATTGTTTGCGTGTGAAGTATTGTTCTTAAAAAAAAGTTACAACCATTCTACGATCTTTCTTTTTTTAAATTTATGCTCAATTAAAACGATTTGAAAAGTTGTTGAAAATAACCACCGCACAATACTGCTGAGAGTTCAACATTTTTCTGCTGTATAAGTACAATGATATTTTTTACATAGGCACCTATATAGTTTAAGGATTTAAGTAAATACTTGAAAATATTATACCTGCGGGCTATGTTATACTCAGTACACCGTAATTGCTTTACTAAAATGTCTTAACTAAACGATAAATTATTAGTAAATTATTTTGATCGTTAATAGTTTATACATTATACAATTACATAGCATTGGAATTATTGTTAACTATCTAAAACTAACAAGTTTGACACACAGTAAAAAAAAAACTCCTGTCGGTTAGTAGAAAAATTATATTTTTATAACTCAATGACATCGAATTTATAAATAAAATAACAATTATAATAATATTTCGTACAGTTTTAAGTAATTTAATAAAATATAATATTCTAAAAACAATATATGATAATACATTAAATTAAAGTTAGCTTATCATAACCGTCAAAACATTAAATATAAATAAAATAAATATACAAAGAATTAATGATCCTATTTTCTTAAATATATATTTTGCCCAATCAATTCTCTAACTGAGTTTAGTAATATTGGCCCTATAAAAATTTTATTTAAACATAATACAATTTTTATTAATATTTTAATAAAATATTAAATTACCCATGCGTTAGAATGCGTAGTATAAGTAAAGTATGAATATACTTTTGAAAATATTATAATCCATACTTTAAAATCAGCATCAGACAGTTAAATCCAACGTCTTAAATGTCTTTGACATTTATGTATTTTATATTCATATTATAACAAAAATATGGTTGAATATTATACTAACTTAAAAATGTATTTATATAAAAAGCAATCAAATATACAATGTATTATCAAATCAATATCATTTTTTTTCTTTTTTGCTCCATTGTTATATAAAATGTAAAACGATCAGAATTTAAATTAAAAAAAAATAAATATTTTTTTGAAAGTTTAATGTATTAATTCGTATGAAATGTTATTATTTTTCATAGTAATCCTTTGAAGTTAAAAAAATAATTTACTTTTTAAAAATTAACCGATGAACTGATATAAAACATTCCAAAATCGCCTACAACGATTCTATCATTTTAGTCAACCCACGTAAGCTTCTATTTGCTCTCGTTTTAACGCACTGTTGGTAATGGGAATTTTATTTTTAATACACTATAAGTTTTAAGCAAATAAATATTTCATCAAATTCATTATAAACCAGAATGTATAATGTATACTTTGTTAATCATTGTTATATATATATATAATATATAAAAAAAAATATATTATATTTTTTTTTAATATCTATGTAAAGTGTATAAGAAAATATGATTTAACAATTAATTTAATTGCTATTATTTTAACTTATTAAAGTTTTACTTTTAATTTAGTTTAATACGTATACGACAGAAAAGTCATATGACATAATAATATTATAAAATCAGGACATGTGACAATAATTACTTTTAAAAAAAAATAGTAAACGTCACAAAAAAAAATCTAACTCCTTTGTTTATATTTTTAAATTTTTTACTTTTTTAATTATTTTTTATAAATGTCGAGGGAATGAAATGAGGTTCATCAAAAATCAATAAATATGTATCATAACTACATCATGTCATTAGTTATTCAATGAGACCAGAATAGCCTGAATGGTATGAAATGTATAGGTACGAGACATCAACTTTTAGCATCTAAATATTTTACTAACAGCATTCGGAGGAACCGGAAAAAAAATGAAGAGTGCCAAATTGAATTCAGTCTTTCACTCATAAATTTGTGTCGAATAATAAATATTTATTCTACAAAACTAAAACAATACACTGATAGAACGTTAATTTCGTAAAAAAATAAAACATTTTAATTCCATGGCAAGTTATTTCAAAATTTATGGTAAAAAGTAAAAAATAATGTGCTTTTTTTTCATTTTATCAAATCTTTTATTTGGCGTGAAAATCTCTTTCATGTTCTCTTTGCCCAATATGCATTGGCTGGTGTATCCATTATACTTTTCATTATTTAAATATAATGATAGAGTTTTAACTGACTTACTCTTCGGTCATATCAACGAATAGAATTATTAGTGTAATATAATATTATATCATGTGATATGTTTATTTTAGTCGAAGCAACAACAGTACCCATGGCGTGTAGGCACTGGTTGGATAGGCTTGTAAATGTATATCTTATAAAGTCGTCGAGTTGACAAGCCAAATATATTGTATTGTCAAATAATTGTCTTCAGGAAAAAACTTCGAAAAAAAAAATGAAAATTCCCGACGAATTATGACTAACGAACCGAGAGAACTAGACAGCGCATAATAAAATAAACCCTGGTGGCGTAATCGCGATATGGTTTTTTTTTACGTTGCCGTTCGTGGAGATTTTAGTGAAAAAACTTACCATCAATTTATGTCGTCGCTACAGATCAATCTCTCGGCACTTGTGGAGTTATGTCATGAAGTTTTTATACCACTGTACAGATGCAATCTGCAAGTCTTAAGGGACTTATGTCTTACCGTATACCGAAGTATTATGGGCGGCAATGTAGTATTGCTCGAAATTCTCATCCCTGTCCGCGAAGTCCGCGTCGTTTTGTAATAAGCTGTCCAAGCGTATATATTTTTATTTTCTTCAACCAAAGTACATTTTTATATGCACACTTTACGTTATAATATACTTACCTACCATTAAGGAATCCTTTCTAAAATAAGTTCGCTTATACTTCAAGCACTAATTCCTACTGATGTAAAAAAGATGCATGATGAGTGTTTAATTGTAAACCAGACAAAAAACATCTTAGAAAATACAAAGAATTTTTTAATTATTTAATTTTATCAAACATTTAATCTCAATAATATTTTTTAATTGTACTAATTTTAAATTCCTATGATTATTAGTAAGGTTTAGGTTTATGCGAATTTCGCATGTTTTTTATGTAGTTGTAGAATATTCTAGGTAATATATTGATGTGTTTTGTGAAATAGTGAAATTAAACTTTTCATAACTCAACATTTTATAAAAATTTTATTAAAAAAAAAAAACCAATTATTCTATAAGCATTTTTAAAAGTGATTACCTCATATTAGATCATATTTTCATATATATTATACTGTTTTATCCCGTTTATTCCATATAATTTTAACTATGATTTTTAGAAAATATCCAGTAATTTAAATTGGATATTTTAAACATTTTGAATGTAATACATCTAACAATTAATAATCAATAAATCTTTAACAATTATTGACCTTTAAATTTTATTTCATCATTATAAAATAAATAAAAAAATTCTTGCATATTTTAAAGCTTTTTTTTAAATTTTAACTGCATACGTATTCGCTTGCACATTTCGAATATTTTTAGTGTAATAAATCACAAACTTCAATAATGATCAGCATTTGATCTTGAAATCAAAAAATTCCTTGTATATTACTCGAACATTCTAAAATATTTCCAGGTTCACGATCAAAGAATTGCCCTGTAATCTGTATACACGTGTGGGAACACGCCAAGAACAACATCGAACACTGCAACAGAAACACGTCAGTACGTCACACCTGTGTACATAAATACAGCTTTCCGTTAATCACACATGACCCGTTTATTTTTGTAGGCAAATGTGCACATAAAGCTCACAATTTATAACTGCAGCGCCTGTCAAAATTTTTTATCACGACATTCGCTCCAAGGAGATATTACATCTATATTAGATTGAAATTGCAGTTTATCATCAATATCATAAACGATAACTAAAATGCACTTGTAATCGTTATTAAATCCATTACCTAATCACAGTTCGGCTCATTCAACTTAATATATTTGAGATGCAAGATTTGCTTTTTTCAAATTATTATCAAATATTCAAATCTAACAGCTTTTGTAATCAATATTTAGAATTTGAGATAAAAATAAAGCTTTAATTATTGATAGCCGTTGGAAATTAAAAAGATTTATAAATTATTTAACACAAGTATAAAAACTTAATAATAATATATTATTATTATTATTATGAAAACCTGCAGATTCATAAAACATCGTGTACATCAGTTAAAACAGTACAGAAACGTTGAAATAATTAAATAAAATCAAAAAAGTACTTTAGCATCATATACAAGATTAACCATGCTGATAAGTTCTACAGTTTTTTGGAATTGTTTACACATACTTAAGAAATGAATAGAAAACTATTCACACATACGCCTTTGAAAATTGTGTTTAAAGAAATGTTTTTCTTCTACAACCGAAAAAATATAAAATATAAATTTAAAAAAAAACAGTATTTGTGCGTGTATGTGTGGCCTGTACCAAACAACGGTTGATTATAAATTATGGGATAAATCATTCTATTTTATTCATTATTATTATTATTATTATTATTATTATAGATTAAATACACGCCAACACTCGAAATAGATTTGGTCATTTACATATACTACACGATGACCATTATCATAAATCTACGAGAAACATAATATTTAGTTTTTAGCTTAACATCCGCAATTTTATATCGTATTATTATTTTAACCGTCACCATTGCCGTCCTTATATGATTCTCGAGCTTAATATCACGTTTTTTTTCCTGGTCCAAAAATAATATGCATGGACTCGATTGTCCGTTTTTTTATCGTTTAAACCCGTAAACCTCTTTGTACTTATTTTTAACACAATAATATACAATCGTTGAAAAATGTGATATTTTTTTAGTCAGATTTCTATATTTATTTTTAGTATTTACTTACGTTTACTACAGTTATCGATATGCCGAATTAAATACCTTGTAAGAAAAAATCGTACGCATTGTCATGTCTAGGGCTTGGATTTTGTAGCAAATGCTTCTTTTGATGTGAATATGATAGAAAAATAATTCTTATATGTGAATACGTTTTAAATCGTTCTTATTTTAATAAAGTAAACATTATTTTGCTTTTTTCCCCATTTGGTTTCTTTTTCTTAATTTTTACATAATGTACATGAAAATTTAACATATTTCTATGTTTATTATACTTTGACTATATTAGTACTGCCAAAAATTATAAGATCAATGAAAAAAACCAATAATAAATGGATGACTCATAAACTATCGTTATTGTCCCAAAATTGTAGTTTTATTAAAATGATCGAAATTACAGTTTTATTTACAACTTAAGAAAAAGGAAAATTATTTGAATTTTATCTTCATATTTTTATAGCACGTTCAAATACTTTAGTTGGTTGGTAAATATCAATCAGTGAGGTATAGTGTTCTATAAAATGTAATCGTCAAAATGTCAAAAGTTAAAAATTAAAATTTAAAATTAAAAAAAGCCTTCATTTGTTACATAAAATGTTTTTTTAAGGATTTATTTTGCTACAAAATCTGAGCTCTAGACATAGACCATAGACATATAGCTCATGTCCATATAAATAAAATGAAAATCCTTTCAAAAAAAAAAAAAACTACTCGCTCATCTACTGAATCATGATAGCTGTCTCTACAATTTAAACAGTGAACACACATCATCTTTATTCATTACTGTAAAAATTCTTTAATTTTTTGGACTAATTGATAGATACTCACAATCACACCGTTTAAACGCTATTTTGATCATGTCACGTCCATCGTACAATCTTATTATTATAATATACATATTATGTAACGACATAATTCACGTGGAACCATAATATTGTGTAAAGCGTTGTGTTGTCTACAGTTTAAATGAAAATGGTTGAGCTCCAAATTTTAAATTTACACAGAACTGATTAAGCATATTCAGCGTTAATGTTTAATCGGACATTCGATTATTATAATGATAGTTGCCAATGTTCTACGGCGCTGTTAATCGACTTTCCCGATATATGTGCCGTAGTGAATTAGTGGCATTGTATGCTATTACAATGTATTAACGAACTCGGGATATCGTCCAAAGCAAATACGGTGAGATTATTGTAAATCTAAAAAAAGAATACAGAACATTTATCTCCACTAAAAATACGCGAGGAAAAACGTTAACGACTCGCTAAAAGTATTGAAAATGTTCTAGAAGAATATTTAAAAATAATATTAAGTCATTAATAATGTGGTACCGACTACATTTAAAATGCACAGTAACATCGCATAAAAAACGTCTTTTTGACTTAGATCTATATTACATCCATCCCACTCTAAAAATGTCAAATGATTTTCTTCACGAGTATTTTGATACGTTCAAAACAATAGTGTGCTTGATTGCATTTCAGAAGACTTTCTGTTTTTGAAGTAACGATCAAAATACCAGCCAGAACTACATTTTTCAAAAATTAACTCATAAGTCGTGTGACCTGTTAAAATTGTATATTTCTTTATTGGCATTACGGTGCTTAAATTTATTTATAGTGTTTTATTTCTTTTAAACATAACTTATTACGCGAGGTGTATAACAAACAATCAAAGAATATTTTTAATTTACAAATGCGTCACGAGCGCCAAACATTTGAGTTATGAATCATTCTTGTGATCTATATTGATTATATTTCTATATTCTACTTCAAAATATATAGTTATTGGAACCGAGAATAAATATATTAAATTCTTTACTAATATTAGATTATTATCTTAAATTATTAAAAATGCAGTTTGGCATATAATGTATTAAAATTTTCAAAAACATAAAAAGTTGATTGTTTCAGCATCATGGCTTTTTTAAATTGAAAAAAAAATGGTAATCAAAAATAATGATAAAATAATAATAATAATATACACTTCATCCAATACTTAATTAATATTACAAAACTTTAGTAATGTAATTTAAATGCCTAGTTTTTTTTTCAATATAAAAAAATCTATAAACCGTTTATGCATTAAAAACGTTTGTTATATACACCAGTAATCATTATCGTATGCAGTTAAAAATGTTAAAAATCGTTGAGTCCAACTTCATCAACGTATTCAATTCATCAAAACCGTTTTTGGCATACTGCCACTTTTATAATATTCTATTGAATATTATTTAATTAACTAGTTAATAACAGACAATTCAGTTAAATAATAACTATTTTAATATTATAACATACAATTAATATTTGAAGTCTGGAATATTTCATAAAAACGTGAAACATTAGATTTGAATTAATTATTTAAATATTTGACCCAGCTGCCTTACGAATATAAGTTTCCCGCTAATTTAGAAGATATTTAGTAAACGTATTATACTATTATACTACTATAAATTTAAAATTTATAAACACAGTGCCTGAAATCATAGAGTGTAGAAGTATAAACGAGACAAAAAATAATAAAATCGTCAGAAAAAAAAGGTGCAATTATAGCAACTGGAATACACTAAAAAAATGTCACCGGTCAAAAACATATGGAGCCTACTTATAAAGATAAAATTATTGAAATTAGTATGACTTGTATGAGTGATAAAGGTGATGTAAGTGAGACTATAAAAGTAGAAATTCATTATACAGTTTTCTGTATTTTGTTTTCGAGCTTCATGATTATCAAATCAATTCGTTACAATATTTTTCTTTGTTTTTTGTCATTATTCTTATAATTAAATGTATAATGTATTAAATATTACCAGGATTCATTAGCAAGAAAACCATTATTTTATTATATTTATTTTACATTTTAATGGATTGTAATACAAAAAATATTACAGCAAAAAAAATATATTCAATATTGCCAAATAAAAGTTTTATATAAATCTAAATATTTTAAATATAAAATAAGGGGAAACATGTATATCAATGAAGTATTTAATTTGTTTTATTTAATTATTTTACAAAAAAAAAAAAAAATTAATTATAAAAAAAATTTAAATATTTCAACACTCCACTTTTACACTATGTCCCAGAGACTGTCCACAACTACTCCTCAATAATCAACCTCTACCCTACTCCCAAAACGTTAAATACCTTGGACTAACCCTAGACCGCCGGCTCACATGGGCGCCTCATATACGCTCCAAACGTTTAACGCTCAATGATCGCAGTCGCCAACTAAGACATCTACTGACATCCAAACATA
>JACXSJ010000058.1:0-36009 GCA_014851325.1 Pentalonia nigronervosa
TAGCACCAAAAACACAATATTTTTCGGGCGTAGCAAGACATAATTTTACCCACCCACCTCCTCTCCAAATTTCAAAATGTAATGGATTTTTTTTTTTTGTTAATATTGGTAAATATTGATGTACAAAGGTATCATAAAGGCTGCAAGTGGTTAAAGCTATTGAAAAAAGTGACGAAGTGCAGACTTAATCATAAAAAGTGACCAACAGGCAACAAGTGACCTATTATGTATAAGTATATTTCCTTACAACTCACTATTATTAAACGTTTTTCATTGAATATTCTTCTCCCCATATTTTCAACGTGCAACGACTGCTACACCTAGTCATAGGGTAGGTCACCTACAATTATTTGAGTAACACCAACTTTTTTTATACACGCCACTGTAGATATATAATTATTATGTCGGTAAATTAAGATTGAGAACGGCATTTTTGGTAATACGATTGAGAAGGCTCGAATTTTTTTCCGACGTCACCTAGTTTAATAATTGTTATCGAACGACAAATTAAATTAAGCATATCATATTAACACGTGGAAGTTCAACACTATGATTTAAGTTTGAAAATGATAAATAGATTAGTAATCTGCATTTGAATTTTGAAATTGTAAATGGTATGTTTTATCGTTTGTTAAATGACAATTTAAGTTTAGATTTATTTGATTGTTGTCAATGTTCTTCTCGATATTTACTATTCAGCCTTTATGTAAATATAAATTATATATATATATATATAATGCCATAATTTAGAATAATATTATTTTTTAATGACTAAAAAATTATGTAAAAGAAATATTTTTTATTTTTCTTAAACTAATAAAATTTAACTTGTAACTGTTAAAATTACAAAAAAATCAATAGTTTGACAAAAAAAAAAAATGATATGGCGACATTAAGCGTAAATTTATTCTCAATCGTATTGGTTTTTTTAGTTAGTAGTAAGTTCTTTGTTGATTTTAAGACGTGTTTTCAATTGTTCGGCCAAAAAGATTTTTTAACGTTCTCAATTGTTCTATAGCCAATTATGTATATAAATTATTATAGTCTAATTGGCGGATAAAGATAGTTTTCAAATCCTATTCACGCGACAATTTCGACGCAATATTAATATCAAATAATATAATGATCAGATTTCTCACCTCGCGGCCCAGAGCGTAGAGCGTCATCACCACTTGGGAGAAGTCTTTGCACTCCCACAGGTCGACGGTCTGAAAAACGTCAATATCGGCCACTCCGTACGCTTTGATGGCCTTCTGGAAACTTTAAGTGCGAAAACGTATAGTCAATTATTACAATATTTTAAAGGCTAAAAATAAAACACTGCCCATTATATTATATATTATAGTATTTCGATCGAATATCTGTGTCACCCCTGCGGACGACCGTACACAGAGCAATAACATACCCACCCACAAACAAATCGTTTACGCCTCCTTTCGCTCGTCGCAACAATCGCGTGCACCGTCATCACAGTAATTCGATCATAATAACTCTTTATAGACACATATTATATACAAACACAATAAAATTAAATTATAGTATTTTACAAGCGTAATAGGTGTAATATGCGTAAAGATCGCGTACGCTCGGATCCTATATCGTACATATCAGTGGCGTAGACAGAAATTTTCATTTGTAGGGGGAGGGGGGATCCTTTATTTCCAAAATGAGTCGCAGAGTAGTGTGCCCCTGTACACGGAAAAAACGATCTGATTTTAATACAAAAAAAAATATTTTTACCATTTCATATCATTTCAACTATATATATATATACTAATTTTAAATAAATCGCACTAAAGCGTCAAAATATTATATATATATATATATATATATAATGGTCAAGGGAGGGGGAATCCATCACCCAAATCCCCCGAGTCGTCCTAACAATATATTATTATCGATGTCAAATGTCTGTAACGAGATCGACATCGATATATTATAATAGGTCGGACCTATATAGAAAATAGACTTCCCTACGATTTAATATTATATAAGTGTACACCGCTCAACACGTTTTTGTTTATATAATATTATTATTATTATTATACGACAGTCTTCGCACCTATATCTTGTAAAACTTGAAGTGGGTACCTACCCGTCCCTACCCACCACTCCCGTGCACAATTTTCGTATTACAATGTTATATTATATTATTATTATTATTATTATTATTATTATTATGCACTTTATGATTTATGAGTTGAAAAACTTTCGCGCGTAACTCGCCGCTTCGCAGCGACGCGCTTAAAAGTTTATTTCACCGCTTGCACATATACATGTGTAAAAGTTTGTGCCTCCGCGAGAACTCTAAACGTTAAAATTTACTTAGCGTGACACGACGCCCCCAAAATTATATATGCACGCGCGGTCCCAAAATAAATAACGCCTCATAAAATTATTGTTAAAAACCGTCCAGGCTATATGCGCGTTTGGTTCGTACTCAACGTATAAAATAATATTATAATAATACGGATGTATACGTATAACGTATTATATTAAAATATTTCGTATTACCTATAGAGAATTTGTAAATTTATAATGTCGGACAACGCCTGGTACCCGTTGGAAATGTAGGCACATGCGAGTTCTCTCACCGAAAACTTTAGGGAAACATAATAATATAGGCAGTGATATTTGTATTTAAAAACCAAAACGTCGGACTTCTGACAAAGAAATCGAATAGGTACCTGCAGGACTCGCGGTAAAAATGTACAGCATCCGTGTAGAGTTGATCGAGATTTTTCATTATGCAAAGTTGTCAATACTATACTCAACACCTGAATAACATTTTATCGTTTTTGACGTATTGTTATTACCGTGTACGGTCACATCGCAGCCGTACAATATAATATATACACGCGCGCGTGTGTGTGTAATATAATAATGGTATAGTTTTCTACGGCAAAAAAAGGTCTCGGAGGGGGTGGTCCAGGGAGGTTCTACTTCACTCCTCCCCTCGTCACCGTAATGATTACCCCCGATTCGCGGGGTAGGTACACACGACACGACGCCAAAAGTTAAGCGAATAGTCTGCGCCGTTTAATCGTTATTGATGGTCGCCATCGTCATCCCCGGGACATGTATATACATAATGCGGCTGATTTCAAACACAATATACGATAATAATATGTGTACAGCAAGATTGCACTGCAAAAGTTTTGCCTGTAATGTGCACTGCGTTCACTATATGATATTATTTTCTTTGCAGTACACGACTTTCGATTAATCGGCGTATTTACGGTGACATTAGCCGGATAATGAATGTGTAATCATTCGATTATAAACACGGAATATCAACACTATCCGGATAATGTTAATGTTAGCTAGTCAATAGTGGATAATGTAAAAATTTATGATGACGGTGGTCAAGGGCACAAAAGGCTGGATTTATGTAAGGGAAAATATGATACCAATAAATGCAAATGTAAGTCTTCTAGTATTTTGTAAATATTCGAAATGTCATGGAAGCACGCCGTGTAGTAATAAACATTAACATTTTAACTCTATATTTCAAAAAATAATTTATAAAATAAAATACTCGATTTAGCATTATACCACTAGCAACTCATTAAAAACTATATATAGGTATTTTCAATTACATTTTACTCTTATTATTTAATAATATAACTTTTGAAATATATTTAATATTGTTAGGTAACAAATTTAAATTGTTTCATCTCAGGACTCAAATTATTTAATGTCTTTTATAGTTTTATGTATGCAGTCACTGCTAATTACGTCTTTAATAAATTTTAATATTGTTAGTAAATTAAAATTATTTTATCTCGTGATTGATACATTATTATAGACGCAAGACATCATCCAAAAGTCTTTGGCTAGTGTCATATCATCCGGCTAATATTAACATTGTCCAAGACATTGACAATATACATCGCGGGTAATATTAAAATGTGGCAAATAATATATTATCCAAATGTTAACATTACTCGTAACATATATATATATATATATATATTGATGTATACAGTTGCGCCCAACTCTATGACTAGGGCAATAGTAGTCGCTACACATTGGAAATAAGGAGAGAACCGAATATTCAAAGAAAAATATTTAATAACAGTTAGTTATTAGGAAACATACCTACTTATATAGGTCATTTTATGATTAAATTCAGTCATTGTTGGTCACGTTTTTAAATAGCTTTAACCACTCCCAGCCCTGATGATACCTATTATACCTTAGTACATTAATATTTACAAATACTAACAATTAGTATAACAAAAAGCAGCCCAATTAAATTTTGAGTTTTGGAGAGGGGTGGGTGGGTAAAATTATGTCTTGGACGCCACTGAATGTATATACAGGATGGGGTGGGTTTTACCAAAGTGTAAGCTTTTTGGGTGGCAAAAAAAAACGAGAACCGTGGGACACTGCGTTAGAGTTCGATTATGATGTTGCCTAATATTGTTATATGCTACTATAGGCATTTACTAATCAATCAAAGATCCGCGTGTATATGTATTATTATTATTATGTTCAATAATTGCAGGAATCGAATTGAAAAGTTTCCCTATTTTCATTTTTTCGGTGGTGGTCACCGCGTAAACTGCAGTAACGCCGCTTTTATGTAATACAATATATGTGACTATACTGTTTTTAATTTTTACCAGCGAATAGTCTGGCGACGATAGAAAAAAATGTTTGAATAAAAAATAATAGGTTTAAAAATTGGCAGTGGTGCGTAACTCACATGTTAATGTTTTCCATCATTTTGAACTGTCCGCCAGTAGTGTTGAATTTTGGTACACTTCCGGGGCTGATGACGTTAATGAGCTTGCACAGTACTTGGCCGTCTTTGATGTATTCCTCCAACGGAAAGTTCTTGGGGAATTTATATCCCAACACTTCTTCCATCCATTTCTGGGCTTCCTTTTCTTGTTGTGGGTCCCGCTTGGAAGCGAGCTGTGTCGGGTGAAACAAAACATAAAAATCGTTTTACACGTTATGTCGTATTTTAACTTGAATACAACAATAATACACCGCCGACGATATCGCACGACAACGTGCATGATACAATATTATTATTGTAAATTGTAATAACGCTAACAACGATATCATTATAATATATTATAACTAGGCCTGGAATTTTGATGAACTTTGCATTGTTTTCCAAAACTATATACGCGATGCTCGTTTTATAACATATACGTTTCATATATTTTAGAATCGTAATAAGAAGTTTTTATTTCGCATTTGTTAACAATTTTCAACTTTAAGATCATTTTTAAAATTTTATTTTAAGATTTTTACTTAAAAAGTTAAATTTGTAACGTATACTAAGAAGGATTTCACAAAATCGAAACTTTTCGAATGAATCCATACGGCGTATGCAAACTGAGATAACGATGAGTGGCGACGGAAAATTAAATGAGAATACTTCTTTTTTAGATTAAAAGTCCACGTAGAAGATTTAAAACAGTACAGCAGTATTGCAAACATTTTTATTAAATTAAATTTGAAAAAAATTGTTGGTTCGAAATTCGTTTAAAATAAAAAAAAAAAATAAAGTCATGGATTATTTTAAATTTTTAAAAGCATTTTTTCGAATTTTTCGGGGCGTCACATCGCCAGCTTTATAATTATTTAGTAATGTTTCGGACGACTTACTTTAGCGCGAACTGCACGTTCCAAAGACATGAGTATTACGAGGATACACACGTTGTAATGACGACACGAATGAAAATGAAAACAGGCGCGCGTGGACGACAAGTTCGTGGGAGCTTCGGCTGACGGACCAAAATTGAAAATCACTCGACACCGCGATGCCCTTATATACGGCTCGAGGACGCGGCGGCAACTGGAGAGATCTAACTCGGAAATAGATCCATGCCGACCACACTGTGTGTGTGTATGTATTATACGTTTATAGAATATGACACACGTCTAAAAATAATGCGTGGCCACGGTCATAATAATATATTGGTCTCCCTATATTTCGTGGTATACGTGATGAGTCGCGCGGCATTCCGTCCCACTCGGAATGACCCGCTTTCTCGACGAGCGTGTACGCGTTTTTAGCGTCAAAAACGAATTTTCACGGGGAAAAAAGACCTCGACAGCGAGCGTCTTTCGAACACGCGGTATAACATTTTATATCGCAGACGACGAGTCGTCAAGTCGTGTAGCGTGTACAGTTATAATATAACTTTTCCCATCATTTTATATAATATAATATTATATTATTATTTTTTATATATATTTACTACTGCAGTTAACTGCTTAGTGATGTGCCCAAATTTTAAATAATAATATACCTACCTAATATTAAATTATCCAATCTATATACATGTAAATGATTGTGTCTGTCTGTCTGTCCTTTATGCACTTCCAAACCATTCAACCGACTGCGATTAAATTTGGGACAGAGATAGATTAAACCACTGGTAAGAAGATAGGCTAATTTAAAAAGGTAGAGGTCCAACCCCGAGAGGTGCTCACACAGGGATTTTGAGATTTACGGTAGAAATATTTGTTTATAAATGGTTGCTGTTAATAACCATGGTCGTTATTGGTTTGTATAATCTGTGTTTATTTATAAGGTTGTCAATGGTTACATATATTATTCAATAATTAATAAGAATATATCATATGCACATTTTTGCAAATAAATTAATAGAAAAAAACAAATATTTGGCACAGGCAACCGTCGCAATGTTTTTCATATACCTACCCGATTCTGATTTCACTCACTTATACACTACATGGGGTCCACAATCCGCCGCAAATGGATTACATACCTGATAATTTATTGCTTGCATATTGGCCCGTGATCTAATGCAGTGGATTGCCTACCTAGGTGGTTTAGATGCATGTAAATCACTTCAAGTTAATCTTAACTTAATATTTGGCTCAAGCAACGTTGAGCGGGACAGCTAGTTGGTATATTACATCGGGTAAGTCTTAGAACGATCATTATTTAGAAATAACGTGCTTAAACAAAATCTAGTTTTATGATATAAAATTGAATTATTTATTACTACACTGATGCCGGATGATCTCACACAGCATTTAGGTGATTTTTATATTTACAAAATATTCTTTCGTCATATTCTGACTAAATTATTTTTAAAATATTTTTTCATATTTTCAACGGAAATATTTTGAGTAATTTATTTTAGAATTATTTTCTCATAGTTCACATCTGAAATATTTAAGTAAATTATTTTAAAAATATTTTGTCATTGTTACGAATAAAATATAATTAGGAAATTATAGATAATTATTATTATGGAATGAGTGATAAAGTTGTATTTTGTTATAATTAAAAAATGAATAATTGTAAATTCTTGGAGTTTTTATGAAATGTTTTTCCCAACATTTTCTATACATAATAATTTTTTTTAAAATATTTTAACTGTTTTTGAGTCATTTATAACAGATAAACATAATTAGATATTTTTGTTTTATTCTATAAATCACGATAAAAAGTTTATCGCTGGGTAAAAATATCGAAAATATATAGTCACAAAATTTTTTCTGCAAGTGTTTCAAATTAAAATTTTGACAAAATCTCGAAAATTTACAAATTATTCTGTAGTTATAAAAATGTATAAATAATAAATAATATTATTTTATTTTTAAACCTATGATTTGAAAGTTTAATTCAAAATTTCATATTAATATTTCTGTCAATAAAAAAAAAATTGACTGGAAAGTTACATTAGTTTTCAATAACTATTTTAAGTTCAATTTTTTACAACATTGAATATTCTCGCGTATTATACAATAATTATAATGTTTTTCGTCATACAATTTTTGATATTTTGTTGTAATTTAAAAACGAATAACTACAAATACATAAAATTTTCACCAAATTTATTAATGCTAGGTTCGCATTTCTTAATTTCCTACATTGAGAACAATTATTTAAATGTTTTCACTCTTTTTGAGCTATTTATGTTAGGCATAAGAAATGTGCCGATATTTTATTTTAGTTTTTTTTTTTATAAATGTCGATAAAAAATTATTTGTTTGGTCAAAATGTTTAAAAATTGAATACAAGATCCCACGTAAGTATTGTTCTTATATCTATATACAAATATAGACAATATTATAGGTGTTAACTTCTACCCGGAAAATAACGTCAAAAATCACTATTTTCCCCATCAACAGATGATTACATAGGTTAATTAAAATAGCCGATAAATAGATACAATCATTTTTATATGCATTTGAAGTTAGAATTTTTACAAAATTTACAAAAATTGCAAATTTGCTAATATTTAACTAAGTATTTTTTTTGTTGAAAATTCATAACAATTTTTTATTTATATCTTAGATTTGAAAATTTAATACAAAATTCCGCATAGGCAGGATAATTGTTATTCTTTTACATTATGTATTTATGTAAATATTGTAAATATGTGATAGGTACTTCATTGGGTACTTAATATCAAAATTGAAAATTGGAATTCAAAATATCAACTATTAAACAGCATGGATTTATACTATTTATATTAACTATATTTTATAATTTGTGTGGGTAGTATACATATTATTTTATAGTTCAATAAAATCAAAATTCGAAAACACCAAATTTACCAAATTTACTCAACAATTTTATTTGCCTATCACTATTCCTGCTACATAATAATGAATATGGACGCAAAAATCATACATTTTCCTGAGGAAGGGGAAACAATGTCCTCCGGGGACTTGAGCAGTCCTCCGTATATACAATATATATATTGATTAAAAAATACACGGGTCGCAGCCCAACGCCTCCCCCCCTCCACAACACCAATATCAATTAAGTTCATAATTTACATTTTATATCCACATTACCTAAGTAAACGCGTAGTGGGTAGTTGACAAACACTGCACGCATGTCACATAGGTACGTGTCTACCTATATATTTTATCTGCGGTAAAATATTACGCGATCGGGTGATATTATTATATTATTCTCTTTTCACGTGGGAAAACAACGGTTCTTATCGTCTACGTTTGTAATTTTGTATGCGTAATATCTCCCATCGAAAACATTATTTTCTATTATTATTTAAGAAGGTTTGATTTGGAGGGATTCGATATGATTTCGGTAGTTAAAGATTTGAAACCAAAATCTCGGAAGAATACGTCATATTACCCAGTGCTTACCTAATATAACTAAACACAACAATGGGAAATAAATAATAAGAACGAATGCACGGTTAAAAAATATATTATATGTACAAAATAAGGATGATAATGTGCAATTTATACTTGAGGAATGAGAACGCAACGAGTTGAGTTGGACATGCGAGACAAGTGAACGGACGTTAAATAAAAACACTAATGACTATTGGGATTTAAATGGACCTGTAATCTATCTTTCACTTTTAATACTAATATAGTTATAAATAAAACGTAATTTAAAATGCTAGGTTTTAT
The DNA here is from genome assembly GCA_014851325.1 of Pentalonia nigronervosa. NCBI lineage: Eukaryota > Metazoa > Arthropoda > Insecta > Hemiptera > Aphididae > Pentalonia > Pentalonia nigronervosa. The sequence goes on from JACXSJ010000058.1 coordinate 9,394, forward strand.
ATTAAGGAATACTAGAAAACTTAAAATGTTTATGTACTAAAAATGTTCTATTATTGCTCCCTTGTTAAGTCTAACTTAGAGTTTGGATCAATGATTTGTGGTCAAAATTTGACCGATAAACTGGTTGACATTGTTCAGTATAAATTCCTAAAGTCAATAGCTTTTTGTTTAAATTTACCTATTTATATAGACTCATTTTCATTAGTAACGGACTCTATTTTTATTTAGCCGTCGTGTGTGCAGGTTAGATGTAATAGCTATCCGAAATCTTATTAATTTATAATCTTCTTAATAACAATATTGAATGCCCCGATTTATTAAGTTAGATCGGCGTTTGTAATCACAATTAATCAATTAGAAATTCAAATTTATTTTTTATACCTTAAAAAAAAAATGTGCACTGATTCTTTTTTTCCAAGAGCGCTTTCGTTTATGCAATATAATTTGAAAAGATGTCGCTTTCTTTTTTTGAATATTTTAGAACGAAAACTCTATTTATATTTTCAAACTAAAATCTTATTATTATTATATGCGTCACATTATTATATTTCAGTACCTACAAAACTAAAAGTATATTTTATTATATGTATTTTTTTAACATGTCTTATGGCTGGGGTCATTCTATAAATTTGTGCGACACTAAGAGCATTACCATGACGTCATGAACCTAATAAATTATATAAATAAAACCAATATTGGTTGATAGTTGTCCGATGATGTCGAAAATTATTGATATTTGTAATTTTAGTTCATAACTTCTCATAATTATATTAATAAGTAATAATTTACTGTCGTGGTAAATTGGTCGGTAATCATGAATACACGTCCGACGTATCTACATACAGTGGAGATACTCTTTTGATATGTATACGTCTTATGGCTGGGGTCATTCTATAAATTTATTTATTTTTTTTTTTTTGATTGTTTTAGATTATTTTTATATGTTTCTGTATTTAAAGCACCTACCCCATAAAAAAATATTATGAGCTTATATGAATAAGCTCATAGGTAGATACGTAAAATTTTTATTGATCTCAAATGATTTGCTGGAAACCCGTAAACACTAAATACTTACAGAATATATTTTATTAAACAATACTCATTATAATGTTTCTATATACTATAACGAACGTGGAACTATGATTTACGAATTGGCAGCTGATAAAAAAATAAACATAAGCACCTCTGTGTACATTATACTAAACTTATGTCTTCCGCTCGTCTGCTCTCGGTTTCTGCAGTGAGTGCCAAACGTCATCGTCATCATAATATTATTTTATCGAGTGTTAAGGCACATAACTACAATATTATTTGGTTTATGAGTTCTCATCACCATATTTGATCGTTTTTCAATTAAAAAGTAAAATGGTGAAAATAATGCAGTCGATGTTTCCTCGTGAAATGGTGAACTGCTTCTTATACAAGTATAGTTTCATTCGAGATGACATTAATGATTAATAATAATATTATGTTGAGAATAAAACGAAGAAATTCGCAGGGCTGGCCTTACTTCAAGTTCTTATATTATATTTGCCTATATTAAATAATATTGTTTTCATCCACGACAATGCCCGCCCGCACACAGCAAATGTGACAAAACAACTTCTTGCAAATTTTGCATGGGAACAATTTAATCATCCGCCCTACAGTCCAGATTTGGCACCCAGTGATTTTCATCTTTTTTTACACATGAAATCATTTATGGGTGGCCAGAACTTCAACGAAGATGATGAGGTGAAAAAGGCTATTAGCGCATGGTTACAATCACAAGCGTCATCTTTCTATGATGAAGGGATACAGAAACTAGTACCTCGATATGATAAGTGCTTAAATAATGGTGGTAACTATGTTGAAAAATAGAGTAATACATGTATTTTATATTCAAATAAAATTTATAATAAAATTTACACATTTACATGTTTTTATTGCCCAACGGAACTTACTTTCTGGACATACCTCGTATTATGTACATATTATATTACAATAATATGCAAATATCAATTGCTATTGTTCAGCTCAAAAATATATCATAAACGTTCACCGGAGCCGCTGCATACCCTGAACATAAAGCCCCGTTTCCAAACAAAGAATATTTTTCGATAAACAAAGTATTTTTGAACAATTTAATAACATACAAAAGAAGTCTGCAGTAATTCCAGTCACAAACTGTATATGTGAGCGATCATTTTCTAAATTAACTTAGTGAGATTTAAATTAAAAAGTACTGTGCTTCAAAAAAAAAATTAAATACTTAATGCTTTTAACTGCATAGAAAAAGAAATGGCTGTAAGCCTGTAAATTTAAATCCCGAAGATATCATTGATGATTTTAAAAATTCTACCCAACGCAGTACGGTGTTATGATCAATTATAATTTTTATTAAATTTATTTTGTAGTTTTTTATTTATATGACTTTGTATTTATTTGTTTATACAAATTATATGATTCTATGTATTATTCAAACCATTTTAAGTTTTACTAATTTTTATTTTGTAATTCAATTTGAATTTTAAGTAAAAATTAGTAAAACATTTCAACATTTTGTATATTATTTTACATGCTTAAAATAACTTTAAGGGGGCGCCTTCTGCATATACCCTGAAAGAAAACCCTGCGAACGGTTGTAAAACATATTATATTTACATTTATATGTCGAAATGACATTTAGTATTTACTTAACTTTCGTTTCCCTTCTTCTAAAATATTATCTGTGTACTGAGTGACGGTATATATATATATGTGTGTATCTATAATATCATTAAGTTTCGATCACACGATGGAGTCGCAACGTCGATTGAAAATAAATATAGTAATCGCGACTGTATACAACAAATTATGATGTAGGTGGGGTACCCCGTACGTAGGTCATGTGTATAATAATAATTATTTACGAAAAAAGAACTGTAATAATTTTTCTCCTCGTCCTTATTGTTAGTGTCATTATTGCGTTATCGTTGTTTATAGTTTAGGTCCGGATGATAAAAAAATCATTCGCATAATACAATATCGGTACTGCAGCACGACGACATTGTTGTATTATATAATATTTATATGCGATCTCGACGTGGTATATATACATATTATTATTATTGTACCTAAATATATACATATGCATATAGGTACGCACGCGTGGGTCGTGGGTGGTGGGTACGTGCGCGGGTGCGGACGGCGGCATTGTGTGCGCGCCACCGTGTCGCGTGCTTGCGCGTTTGCCGATAGACCTAGTCCCTGCGGACTCGACGAGGGGAGCGAATCGCGCGAGGGTGTAAAAACAAAATTGAATACGGGCGCGATGCACTGCATAAAATAAATATATATATAATGTTATATGTACACACGCGGATAATGTAACAGGGCGGCAGTTAAGCGCGCGCGCGCGCGCGTTATACGCAGTGTATACGGTTTTAAATGAATATTTATGGTCCATCCAACCGACCGACCGGCCGACCGACCCCCCCTCCCCCTCCCCTTGCCCACCGGAGCCACGCGAACCCATTAAACCCAATGTGCTTACCTATAACATAGTCATTTATGTACAGGTTGATTTTTTATGCACGGCGCTCACCCCCCCCCCCATTTTTTTCATTAATATTACTGTTGGAATTTTGATTTTTAACATTTTTCTGTATGTACCTATAGAGATCATGTTTTCAAATTTCTGATTTTATTTTTGTTGTTCCATTAAAGAAGTGATCCGCGATGATACAAGCTGCTTCTATTTTTCAAACGAGAACCACAATTTTTTACTGTAATTTATTTGGCAGATGATATTTTTGAAAATGTCTGTATGTATCTTTGATCAAAATTCTAATGAATAATTTCTGAGTTAGATTTATACTTGCGCCAAGGCTGGGCATTAACGACTCAAAAAGTTCAAACTAAGTTACTTAACGAGTTACTTCTTTTTTCAACTTCTAACTTATCTCGTTCAAATTTTGATTTGGACACATAAAAATATTCAAAAAATATATATATATATATATAAATGTATAATATATTAAAAATCTTTTTTGCATGGTCAAACACATCGCGGCGTATACAGCTGCAACAGTAATCTTTTGCAGCGGGCTGAAGATATCGTTGGACATCGGTCAATCTGCAGTGTTCGAGGCAGTGGCGTACATAGGCAGGGATGAGAAAGATACTCAAAAATCAGTATCGCGATACTAGATACCGATACATTTGAATAAAATTAGTCACGGATTTTTTATAAATGTTATTTATTCACATTAGGTATATATTTTAAATAATTTATATAAACTGCAAAATTTAATAACTTAATAGTAATTATAATTATTATTCATATTGTACATAATTCCCTTTCTTGACACATTTTTTAGTAACCCTACGTTAAAACTTCCATCGAACTATTTTCGTGAAAACGACTGTAAGCAAGTGAAAATAATCATAAAAATTTAATTTTTCAATGTACCTAGTATCTATCAATAAAATTTTTTTATAAAATACTAAATACATTGACTAAACAAAATACTCGATACTTCTTATAATTGTATCGGAATATAAGATACAAGATACAATTATAATATCTAAGATACGCATTTAAGATACTTGTATCGAAGATACTGCTCAACCCTATATAATATAGAGAAGAGCCCTCTGGACCCTGGACCCATAGTGAAATTTCAGGTTCAATTAAAACGTTGCATGCATACTTGCGGACTTGCTTTGATGACGATTCATCAAGTGACGCTCAACCCTAGTGTAGTCGCTACACGTTGAAAACAAGGGGAGAAGAATATTCAAAGAAAAATATTTAATTACAGTCGTGAGTTGTAAGGAAATAATATATTTATACATACGTCACTTGTTGCCTGATGGTCACTTTTATGATTAAGTCTGCACTTCGTCACTTTTTTTAAATAGCTTTAACCACTTACAGTCCTTATGACACCTTGGTACATTAATTTTTACCAATATTAATAAAAAAAATTCATTGCATTTTGAGATTTGGAGAGGAGATGGGTGTCGGATGGGTAAAATTATATTTTGCTACAACTGAAATATATTTTGGGCGCAACTGGATATGTCATAAGTTTAATCATCTGGTGCTCCTTAATAATTTCTAGTTATGACTATGTTAGTGCTACGTTTGACTAGTGGTAAATTGGTAAAATAATGAAAATAATTCCCATATATACGCCACTGATTCGAGGACGACCTACTATAATTATATTGTTGATAGTGATTAAGAAGCCAATTTATAATAATATTGTCATAACCATCGCTTTGGTCGAAAACCAAATTTCAACGCGATATCCCACTAAATTTCATATAATTTTTTACGATTCACAACCTAACACACCGCAAACTCATAACCCACAATTTATTAGAGGCACCTATTCAACTTTTACCACATAATTTTTTTATTTTTCCTTCATATTCGAACTTCGTCTGATAAAGCCGACAATTAATGACGACAAACGGTGTCAAATTTTCTAAGCCTCACTACGCCTATAGGATTTAGGATAGGCCGTTAGGGTGACCATATTACGTCTTGTTTTATACAGGATTGTCCTTTATTTCAGCTTTGCTTACTGTTGTCACGACAAATTTCTTTCAGGGCGCTTTTCCTCCTGTTTTTTATGTCAATTCTAATTAGTCTGTATTAATATTTTTAATCATACAATATACATTTAACGTATATATTAAAAACCTATATATTTTTAAATATGAGGACAAACATGTTATGTTATTGACGATAGTGATAGTGATTGTATTTATGAAAAATCTCAAAAAAATCATAATTTAAATAAATACATTTTAAAAATGGAAATATGTGGGTGGGTTAGGTCGTAGGATGCTTGGTGAATCACTCTGCGGTTTATTTATTCGACGCGGTTTTTGTTTTCTTTCAAACCTTGTAATTGTGATGTAAATGAGAAATTTCCTGAAAATTGCTCATAGTAAAAATAAAGAATATACACGAACGAATCAAGTGAAGCCAATAAAAAAGAATTTTAAATTAAAAAAAAATATATATATATATATTTAATTTTTATATTACGTAAATTTCGGGGATTACTCAAAAAATTAAATTTATGAAATTTTACATCACTGACCTCGCGTATGACAATAATTGAAAAGACACGCGCGCCATGGTAATAGCCACGACCATTATTCGAATTACCCACTTGTACAGCGGACGCGTCATCCAGCACAAAAATACACAATTTAATATAATAATAATAATAAGTGGAAAGCCGGCGGCGTGATAATAATAACAATAATAATAACAACAATAATAATAACGCCACTGAGGAGGATACTCGGCTGCTGGTTAAAAATACGTTGGCGCAGAGTTCTATTTTTGGACGAAACCAGTCGTATATTTCGCGATTTTAACGCGCAAATAATATAACACCACGGTACGCACTATAGTGGCCACGGGCCACGGCCCGGCCAGTGGCGTGCTCGAGCGATATTATAATGACGTTCAGTTTTTGACGGACGCCGCGTAGGTTATTTATACATAACGTTGTGTACAAAAAGACCCCTGCTGGCACTGAAGTGGCTCAGTGGCGCCCGGCCACTGCTGCAGGGACACTTCGATGTGCATAATACATATATTATTATTATTATTATGTAGGAGCGGCGCCAACCCATCGACGTATAAAAGTCCGTCCGGGTGAGTGGATGGGCGGCTGGGTGCGTATGGGTGCTCGTGGGTGGCAGATTTCAATAAATGAGAGTTTACCGGTTAAGAGGTAATAAACGTATACCAATAATACGATGTAATGACACGTTTTACAAGCAATTATATACCTATTTTTTTTTATTTTTTTGTTGGTTTTTATCATTTTTAAAGTATCGTTGTATTATTTTTATCATAAAACACTCTCGTTTCCCCAAATTCTAGTTGTTTGTGTTTCGAGTATTCAAATGTTCGTACAATTATTTAGTATAATATACTCAAATATTATGAAAATTCAAATCAATATTACGTAAAAAAAAAATACACATAGGTACTCATAGGGCCGGTTTTGAGGGGGGTATTCGCGGTGGGCAATTACCCAGGGGCGGTAAAATGTTCTTAGATTAAATGAACAAAAAATTCTATTTTTATTTGTAAAAAGAGCAATCAATTTTCAAATCTTCAGTATAAAAATAAGATTTTTATAATTACTAACAAAATAATTTGCAAATTTTCGTATTTTTGACGATTTTTTTTAAAATTTTAACTTCAGGCGCTCATAAAAATCTATTGTGTAAATTAACATTTGTATTTTTTTTTTTAATTACACTTATAACAACTTATGAGGAACCTTCTATAAAATTTTCAAATTTTTAAAAAAAAAGTTTGACTATTACTGTAGGTACTGTGATATTGAAAAAAAAATGTATTGTAAAAGGGCGTCATGAATTTGGAGTCTCGAGGCGCCAAATTCTTAAATACAGCCCTATGGGTACTCATCTCTATTCTATCTCGTCTGTAGAAATTTTAATAAATGCAACTTTCCTATTTCTTGTGATCGCATCACAGTTGTAAGGAATGGCAAGCGATAAACCCCAAACTGGCCAGTGCAAATGTGGCACATACATCATCGAATTATTCATAATATCTGTGGTGGTGCAAAACTGTCGATCTGCACCACCAGAAAATCAATATGATATATGCATATGGAAGTAGCAAGTAGCCTATAGTGGAGGGGGGGGGGTTGATTACCAATGAAGTTTAATTTAAAAATTCATGTATTCGTATTATTCCCTCTTTCTTTTTTTCCAATCCATGTTTATTACTCTATTGTACTCTTAGATATTTATTCATATCATATTATTGTATTTTTAATTTTTCATAGTTATTTAATATTTATATATTGTTTTTCATTTTCTCTTCTTCCTATATATTACTAGTTAGATACATATTATATGTATACATACATAAACTGTCATTAGATTTTATTTTATGAAATTGGAATTTATTTCCGTAAATAAAGAAATTATTATTATAATAAATAAATATGCATTAAAAATTAGCAAAATGATAAAAAAAAAGAAATGCTCTAAAAACGCCGAAACTGTTAAAAATGTGAAATAAAAATTTAAGTTTTCAATTCTCTGATACATAAAAAGGATTTTGTATTTAAAAATCATTGTCAGGAAGTATGAACTTTCCAAAAAAAATGCATTTTGAATTCAAATCAGACCCTAATCTATATAATGTATAATATGTCTATTATAAAAAAATGGATGTTTATCACTTTGTCTGTTAGCTTAAGACTTAAAAACTAATGGACCGTTTTCAATAAAAGTTATATCAATAGATTCCTTGAAACTTTTTGGAAGGTATTTATAAGGTTTTTTTTTTTGTTTATTTGATTGCCATAATATTATATTACTATTATAATTATACCTAGTAGAAATTATGACATATACATTTTTTTTTATAGATTAATTTATAAAATAAGCAAATCTTTGGCACGGGCAACATCTATATTAACATAAGAAGTGTGGGTACTAATGCATTATGACAATAAAGTTTTTAACTAAAATATTAAACGATTTTTATCTTATTCTACAAAAAATGATTTTTAGATGGACTGATTGTACCTATTAAGGAAGTAAAGTTATGTAGATCTTCCTCTGCACAGCAACAAATTAAGACAAATTCACGCCAGAATGAATTTTACAAATTATTACAACACGTCATTTCAGTGGCGAGTTTAGGAATTTTTCATGTGGGGTTCATACAATATTCCCAACACAAAGCTGCGAGTTTCATTATTTACACTCCCGTAAAAAAAAATTTAACATAATTATGGGTCAACAAGGGGGGAGGGGTCTGACCCCCTTGGACCCCCTCTCCTAAATACGCCACTGATCTGGTAGGTGCCTATAAACAACCGTTAGTTGTCTTTCTTAGTAAATTTTACAATATATATGTACTATGGTTTTAAGTATATTCGCGATAGATTTCAGTAGATAAGCTGAGAGAACACTTAATGTGGGTCGTGAGTGGGTGGGCTGGTGGGTATGGGTAAAAATAAATATATCGTGAGTCTCGACGGTCTGTATTTAAAAATGGTTCGGCCACTCGCCACTGCAGCAAGCCTCGCACATGTGGCGTATAACACTACAACAACCTAACCCACAATTTAAAGCATCATCGTCATGATATTATATTAATTTATAGTCTCTAATCTCTATATATAACTATAACCGTAATAATATTCTCATATTATTATGTTGCATTCGTTTTCTTAAATACCCACTTAAAATTATACTTTTAACACATTATTATTTGTAGAATGAATTATTGTGCGTAGTATGCCAAACTGCCAATTGCTAATATAATAAACATAAAAATAAATATTTATTTATTTGTATACGCCAATCGGAAAATTTTAGGTTTGCAGTTTAAGTTTAAGTTTACTAGTAATAGTTTTCTTTTATAATGCACAGTAATATAGAACACAGCAAAGACAACTCAATAAAAACTGCATTAAATTAAATGGTAATATTTTACTACCCTACAGTGCTTATATCTAGTATATTTATTTAGATATTGAAATCGAAATTAAGTATAAATATGATGTATATTATATTATATACCACGTTTAATGATTATTAGGTATTATTTGGTGATGTTGGCTCATATCACCCTCGGCTAAAAGTAAGTTGTGATACTTCACTTCAAATAGTAAAAGAACTAAACTATAATGAAATTGTACACGATTGGAAAAAAGCCAATTATTATCAAATACACTCATCTCTGGCATCAATTAATTGGATTGATATATTTTTAAAAAATAATGTTGAATCTAATATCTTTAACTTTTATTCGATATTATCTAACATAATAAATAACTTTGTACCGACATACATTAAACGCTACTCTTCATATCCTATATGGTTTAGTAAGGAATTAAAATCACTAATTAATCAAAAAAAAAGCGCATTATAATTTTAAATATTCAAAATCTTATTCAAATTACATACAATTTCCAATTCCAAAAACAAAATGTAAAAATTTAAGAAACATAGACTATTCTACATAATTAAAAAATGTTCAAAAATCTATCAAATCAAATACCAAATGCTTTTGGAAATTTTTTAACGATAAAAAACCTAAAAATAACCTCTCTAATTGAATAAACTTTAATAATGAAAAGATGAAAATGGACAATCCATAGTAAATGTGTTTAAAAAATATTTTTTAAGTGTTTACACATCACCCTTACCAAATCCAAATTCCACACATAACTTTCTTAATTCAGTACCTAACATTTGCAATATTCATATTACTCTAATGGATGTTAACGAAATCAAAAATTTAAATATTAATTTATTTCTTGGTCCAGATAACATATCTCCAAAATTTCTTTTTTATTGCCATTTTATATTATCATATCCAATTCACTACTTATTCGAATCATTATCCGCAGGAACTTTTCCGTCTTATTTTAAAATAGTTTATATTTCAACGTTGTTTAAAAAAGGAGATCGTCCATCTGTTTTCAATTATCGATCTATTTCAAAAATATCATTCATACCCAAAATATTCACTAAACTAATTAACAACAAACTTTACTTTATATTAAAAAACATAATTATCAATGAGCAACAAGGTTTTCTTACAAAACGATCAACCATTACTAATTTAGCAACTTTCAAATAAATTGCTTATGAATCTTTTAATAAAAATGCACAAACAGATGTGATATATACGGATTTTTAAAAAGCTTTCGATCGAATTGATCAAAAATTATTGATGTCAAAGTTAAAATTTTATGGTTAAAGACCCATTATTATCATGGTTTTCTTCATGTTTAACAGAAAGATTTCAAATTGTAAAATATAATAATTTTTTCTCAAATCCAATATCTATTACTTTCGGGGTACCACAAGGAGACCATAATATGGTTAGAAATATTATTTCTCTATTATTATTTCTATTATACATAAACAATATCTCCTCTGTACTAAAACATACTAATTTTTTACTTTTCACCGATGACACTAAAATCTATAAAAATAGATCGGTTTTTGATGCTTTGGAATTACAATCAGATTTAAACGTATTTTGCGATTGGTGCACTAAAAACGGCATGGGACTAAATATAAATAAATGTTCAATTATAACATTCTCCCCAAAAAAAAAAAAACTACCCATAATTTTAATTACAAATTTTTAAAGTTTAAAATCCAGCGTGTACATTTAATTAACCAATAAGATAAAAAATAAAGCATCCTCAATATTAGGTTTCTTAAAACGAAACTATTCTAATTTTAATAATCGTTAATGATAAAAATTTCAAAATATTTTAATTCTTTTTAAGCTAGTTATAGACATTTAAAATTTTCGATTTTTTTTTTAAATTTCGATAAAAAAATATTTGGTCGGTCAAAAAGTTTGAAAGTGTAATTTAAGGTTCTTCATATGCTGTTCACATGCTATTTAAAAAATATACAGTGACAATATTTTTTTATAAGCGTTTAATTTTTAAATTTAAAACTTTGACAAAAATAGTTAAAATTGCGAAATAAATAGTATAATCTTACTACTGTTACCAAAAAATCTAAAAAAATGAATAAAATCAATTTTTTTTATATAAATTTAAAATTAAAATTATGCTAAATTCAAGTCTAATTAAAAATAAAAACATCATTAATAATAAAAATGATAATCCACAAAATCCTCAATTAAACACACTGCAATATCTATTCAAAATCACGTACAAATGAAACTGAACGAATTGTCTTCTATGGACACAATTACGAACACCTCAGATACTGGCTGGACAACTCAAACAAACAAACGTAATCTCTCCAATTCATCAAACTCTACATCCAATCCTTCATCTCCCACTGTAAATAGCCGTAAATAGTCTAACCACCATTATACAGTCTGCTGCCTGGTCAGCAACAAACTATGATACAAATCCACAGATACATAAACCACTTCCAGAGATCATTCGTACCAAAATAGTTGAAAAACGCAAGGCCAGAGCGTTATACCAACGCACACGCCTCCCTTCACATAAACACGTTTACAATCATCTAGCTAAATCTCTCAACAAAATGCTAATAAAAATCAAAACTAAGAATTTCGAAAGTCATCTCATCAATCTCTCACCCAAAGACGGCTCTCTATGGAGGTCCACAAAACAAGCACTTAATTACAAAACTCAGAATCTTCCATTAAAAAAACCTGTGTTCTTTGGCTTCCTCTGACTCAGAAAAAGCCGAACTATTTAAAGCGCATCTCTCGGCCACATTTCAACCTCATTCAGACGTTTTTGATGCTAATAATATGAATACGGTGGAAACCTTTCTTGATTTCCCTTTTCCACTTACTCTTCCAGTCAAACCCTTCACACCAAACGATGTAAAATATTCTCTACTGCACTATTAATCGAAAAAATCTCCTGGCTACGACCTGATAACTGCTGAAGTCGCTAGGTGCCTTCCAAATAGAGCCATTACCCATTTAACTCACATTTTTAATGCAACACTAAGATTCTCCTATTTTCCTCTAGTCTGGAAATTTTCTTCAATTATAATAATCCCTAAGCCTAATAAACCTCCGGACCTAATAACTTCCTTCAGACCAATCAGTCTCCTGCCTCTTTTTGCCAAAATTTTAGAAAGGTTGATCCTTAAATGCATTTCTCCTATAATTACCGAAAAACATATACTTCCTGAAACCCAATTCGGTTTTCGCACCTCACATTCGACTACACATCAATAAATAGCATCATTATTTTTCTTTGAAATATCTAATTTCGTCTAAATCAATAAACTTAAAATGTCTATAAAATATTATTTTTTTATATTTTTTTTAATTTATTGGTTACACTATTAAATGTTTACGAAAAACATTGTTTTTAATTTTCAATTATTAGCTATGAAAAGTAAACATTTTATAAATTTTTAACTAGAAAACAATTTGCAAATATTCGACGATGAATTTTGGTCAAAATTTGAAGTTTAAATGCTTAAAAAAAATTGTGCCTATGAATTTTTATTATTTTTAATCTGCTATTTTAACAACCTATAATGTACTTTGTTTTAAATTTTCAAGGCATTTGACCTAATAAAATTTTTTAACAATATTTAAAGAATAAAAAAAATGAAAAAAGACCAAAAATTTCTTAAGCCTACAATTTGCTCAAAAAATGTCAAAATATTTTTAAATTTTTTTGGTGTATAGAAAATGGTAATCTAAACATTTGGTGACATTTTCAAATATCTACAGTTATCCCTTTTTGAATTACATCAAAAGAAGAAAATCGTTCCTAGAGAAAACTGGTGAATACTCAATGTCTAATTTCAAACGCTCATAAAAAATTAGTTCGACTTCCCGATGTAAACTTTTTTTTTTTAAATGTAGGAAAACTTATGAGGAAGCATTTTTACTTTCCCAAGAAATGTTGACAGACATAAAAAAAACATCGTCGCTTAGTAAATAAATGTAAAAACAATAGTTTTTTGATCAACTATTTAAATTTTGTCTGGTGGAAAGTCATTGTTCTTATTTATTGTATGAACTTATGTTTAGTAGTATAATATGCAAAAATAACAAGATTGGTACCAATTTATTTAAAAAAATTCATCTCAATAATTGAATCATTAGTTTTGTCAAAAAATTTACTACATTTAAGAAAAAAAATTTTAAAATCGTGTGTTCTCCGGCTGATTTATAACGACTTCGATGAATGGTTTCATTTTTTAATAAAATACAGTACTAATAAAAATATGATTTATAAAATCGAAAAAATAAAATAATAATGTTCATTGACTAAATTATTATTTTCGTATTGACAATTTGGGTATTTATAAACCGTGTGCGGCTGTGATAGATAACCGGTTTTGACTTTTGTGTGGTATTGCTGCTTATGCTCGCGGGGTAGTGGTATGAGTACGGTTTTAGAACACTGCCGCCACGGTGGCAATAAACAGCAGCACATGACTACGGCAAATTCGTAATTTTTTTTACCGAAAACATGTTTTTGTACTTCCCATTTTCCTCAGCTCTCATTAGTTGTAGATACATGATTTTTTCAGCAAAATAAACTTGAAAAGTTCTTCTAGACAAATGCGTGCCAGATTTGTGATATCTTTTTTTGTCTATTTTATATGATTTTTTAAAAATTATAAAAATTACTTAAATAGCAATAGCCAATATAAAACAAAATATATTTATGAGTAGTAATATAAACCAACAGACGGTCTTCACTTAGAATCGTTTATCATAATATACAATGATTTTATATCATTGAATTCAAATTTAAATATTTAACACATCAAAGCATAAATGTGTAATTAGTAAACTATAGTATTTAAACATAAATAAAATATGAAAGTAAGTAAAACGGCTAAAGGAGAACATTACAAAAAATAATATATTTTGTGATATTGTATAATATAGTAATAAACAATTGTCGAGAAAAGCGATAAAAAGTTTTTTTGAGTTGGCACATCTCACTCCTATCCCTAAATATTTCGTTCAAGACGGCCCTGGTTGCTTGATTGTTATGCATACTTACAGATTTTATTAAACATACGAGGTATATTTCATCGGCGAATACTTCCTAGAAAATGTACAACAATTACACGATTTGTTGAACTGAATAAGTATGATAATATGTTATAAGTTAGATACTACATATTTGTTTCCCACTTTTTTTCTTTAATTTTTTACAACTTTTCCAATTTAATAATTTACTGTATTACAACATCAATAATAATGAATAGGTGCAACAAGTCAGTTATTTGGATATGAAAGTGGACCCAACCAAAAATAAATTTTTGTACAGCATAAGCAAAGATTGATTAAAATAATAATGATAATGTATCTAATACATTTTTAAGAGGTATAATCATTGATAAGTAACGGCACACAAATCAATTTTAAACAAGTGACATTTATTTTCTGTAACTAATTTTTATACATATACAACATTTACACATAAAACATAATGTTAACTACAAATTAATATCTCACTAATATATGTATCTATTCATTATTTTCATACATATGTTTATAAGTACTTAAAATTAGAAACAATTGGTAAATCTTAGATACTAATATTAGCAAAGGCGTTTGACAAAAACGGCAGTGAGCAGATTGGTTTTATAAGATTAGATAAGCAAAATAATATAAAAGAAATTTAATGATGACTTAAAAAAATGAAAATGAATAATAATAAATATCAAATAGTAGCAATAAAGTACAAAAAATACAATGTTCAGATTTTTTTTTTTTTAATATTTATATATATTCAATTGGAAGACTATTTTATTATAATCTACTAAAATGCTTCAACATTGAGACTTTGGCAATATTTTACATTTAAGTACTTAGATATCAAATTGGCCAAAATGTGTTTTATTATGGCCTATATTTTATTTATTGTTTACAGTCATTAATTGCCAAATAACAATAAAATAATTAAAAAAAAAAAAATTAAGAACTTTTTATGATTAATGATAAGGCCCATGGGATTTAAATTACTTAATATTATTTGGTTGACAGAGTATAACAATACTTTAATTATAATTAACTCTACTAATGATTAGTAAATTACAAAAAAAGGGTCCCCATTACATTGCCATATTTTGGTTATGGTAAAATATTTAATATATAACTAAAAATATGACAGTTAACATTGACAAAACTACTTCACAACACTATTCCAATGACCATGGTGGAAATTGAAATTAAAATATTAAAATTAAAACATTTAATTATTTGTCTTTTCATCAAAATTATATGACCAGTTTCTAAGCCCATCTAAAATTTTAATCATCAATGGATTACCACCAAGATTTTCCACTTCTTTACGAGCATCGGCATCTAATTGTGTCAACACCTTCCTTGTATGTTCAAATGAACCATAATTATCCAACAACTTCACACAGTACTTTTTCACATCAACATTTCTTGTTCGTTGTCGCAAAATATCTAATGATTTTATGGGTTAAGTACAACATTACAATTATGGTAATTTTTGTATTTTATGTTAAGGTAAAAAAAAAAACATTTAATATTTTGGCAGTATCATGAAATATTTATAAAAAATGTTATATATACTTAGTCTTAATAATACATAAAGGATACGAATCACTTGTTTGTCATCAGGGCGGGTATGAATTGCATGTATAATAGGGAAACTGAACTTTCCTTCTGTTAAATCTTCACAATAACTTTTGTTTTCAGAATACTATAATAAAATAAAGTCTTGATTATTAAATACATTTTTTAAGTAATGAGAATGATACTCCAATACTAGCATAATTTAATTTAATAATAATATTCCAATTTTTTGTTTAATAAGTCTTGGCATAATGCTTCCTATTTTTATTTAAACACTTTGAAAACATGTTACCTTTAAGTTGTTTTGTTTGAAAGGACTTTGAACTTTAGGAAAACGTTTGAAAATATATTTTTATACCTGTCTAGCACAAAAAATTAATGATCTATGTAATCAATATACATATATAATCTTTTAATATTAGATTTGATATTACAAAATTATTTTAACAAATTTAAATATGATATAATAAAATAATTTATTGTTGATTGACAGGTTAACTGCCAATATACCACAGATAATAATTTGATTTTTAATAATATAATACCAATTACAATCACAGACTTCTCTCTTGTAAACTACACTAAATAAGGCATTTGTGTTATCAAATGTAACTAATTACACTATTATTAGTTGGCAAATTGTTATGGACATTTAATACATAAAATGATGTATATAATAGTATTATTCTGTTATTTTCTAATTCAAAATATGTCTTATGAGCCATAATTATTTTGTATTTGTTTTATTCAGATTCCTAATCTAGTATAGTGCTTAGAGAAATCTGTAACAACAATTATTCAATTAAATATTTTAATCTAATGCTAAAAATTATAATACTGAATAGATTAAATAGACAATTATGTTTTGCATTTTAGACATAAATAACAGTATAAATCAGAATATAATGTTCTCATAATAAAAATTTAAAAAGGTATAATTAATAACTATTCTTGATTTCTTAATTGACTGGTGCATATTGCCATTTTTAAATTATACATAAATAATAAATAAATTAAATCAATAAAACTGTTCAATTCATTACAATAAACATGCAATACTTCTTACTTCTTGCAAACACAAGTTACAATAGTCATCTCGAATCTGGAAATACAATCCTAATATTCCAGTAAGTTTTGTGAAGTCATTAGTACTATCACTGAATAACTGCATGAGTCTGATAGCAAGCATAAATAAACCACCAGTTTCTTAAAAATGAAATATACAAAAATATAAGAATATATATTTATAAGTACCTATAGTATTAAGAATATATTTTAAATATCTAAATTAAATTGATTTTAATTAATTTTAAATTTAAAAAAATGGTGTATACCAAAAAACCAACATATATAAAATAATAAATACACAAATGTAATTACTTCTGATTGTCATTTTTTTGTATTCATCTTCAGTCGGACATGTATAATTATCTCGCCAATAAATTTCCATTCCTTGACCTCGGTGAAGCTCTAACACCTGTTCAGTGTATACAGTGGTAGCCTAAAAATATATTTATATAATTTATCAGATATTGATTTCTATGCTATAAAATACAATAAAAGTAATATGTACCATTGGATGTCCTAGGCTCAGAGTTCGTTCCAATGCAACAAAAGACATATAGTTTGCAGCATTGATTGTACTAGCAACACCATAAATTGAATGTGCCACAGGTATCCCACGTCTCAAGACTGAATTATCTTGGATATCATCAGTTCTAAATTATCAAACATAAATAATTATTAATAATATTTAATAACTATCATAATAATTATCATAACTTATGAATAATGTTGAATGTGTATAAGTATTTCATCAACTCGAAACTCAGAAAATTAATGAATGCAAAAAACCAAATTAAATAGTGAATAAAATTAACTTTGATAGTTTGATGTATACATTTTTTATAATTACTCAATGAATCAGTTAAGAATTGAATAAACAAGTCCCTAAACTAATTGAATGTCTATTTTAAATAAGTCATAGTAATTTATTAGTAAATTGAAATTAATAATAAATGTTAATATATATAACATTTATATATTTAAATTGTATACTTTTATGACACTACAGTAAATTTTAACTTGATATTTATTATTATATAATCATAAAATAATAAACATAATTATGCAACCATAAATAAGATTAAATAATGTTCTTTAGTCAAGACAATTAATTAGTAACATGGATTTATAATATTATAATAATAAATTATTTAATGCAGATACAATTTATCAAGTTCATTAAAAAAATTATATAAGAGTTTAAGTCACCCAAATATTTCTTTGTATCTATATAAGCTATGATTTACTTTAAAACATATGTATGTATAGTAATTAATAAGTAGATAATATTGTAAGTAATAATTTTTTTCAGACATTCATATGTAAAATAAGATATATTTATTAAGCAATGTATGAATAAATATTTATTCATAACAAGTTTAATGATTAATTAAACTAATATATATGAATACACTACTTAGTATTATTTGCAATAACTTCATTTTTCACTGGTTAAGCAATCACAGTAAACAATTTTGAAATTTAAAATTTAATTAAAAATTAAAAATTTATTAAATGAATTAATTTAATTCATTATTTTTAAATTGTTATAATTAAAATAACATATTACTAATACATATTTTGACTTCAAATCATATAATAACACACGAGTACTATTATTTAGCCTTAGTTTTGATTTTTAGATAACTAATAAACTCAAATATTACACAACAGACAATTCACCATGCATATGTATTCAAATCATTTTTTATTAAAGTTAAACATAACATGTTACTCATTACGAGTATACTTACAAGAGACTAGAATTATGCAACATCTGCACTATGTCTCCAATAACAGCCAATTTGTCTGATGGTATTTTCAACCAATAATTAAATGCATGAGCGAGTTTAGCTCTGATTTGTTTGCCAGGCACTTGCATAATATATGTGAAAGGCTGCAAGAGTTTCTGAAAAAAGTTCCATTAAATTAGAATTGACATACTATACAACTTAAAATTCAAATTTAATACATTTGCACAATAATTGTTGTAAATCAATTATATTTTACTAAACATTAGTAACTTAAATAAATTGTTAAATTGATATATTTGTTTTCCGTCATCTGTATAGCCTATCCCAATTGAGACATAAAAATATGTGTAATTATTAGGAGTTAATGTTAAGCCGTTATTACTTCGGCAGAACTCGGGCTTGTAAGCATTTTCCACTGCGGATAAAAACGCGGTGACCTACTAATATCAAAAAAAATATTTTAATAGAAATGTATTTTATCCGAAAATTATTCGATACGAAAATAAAAAACCGGTAAAATATTTTATTCGAAAATATTACGTCCGAAAATAAATTGTTAAAAAATGATGTATCCGAAAATTAACCTAGCTTTCGGATGAAATATTTTCTGTTGTTTTACTTTCGGTGTAGATACATATTATTCAGACGAAATACGGTTCTGATGTATTACTTTTTGAATTAAATACAGTTTAGGTAAAATATTTTTTTACCTATAATATATTTTCAGGATAAAATATTTTTCTGCTAAAAATACGATTCTGATGAAATATTTTCGAAAATTTTACGAAAACGCAATGGATCACATATTATAGATAGGGCGCAATGCAGTGGAAAAAAAATTGCCATAACCTACTGTATGCATTGCACTGCAGTAACCTGACCGCCCGTTTCACAATGTTTTGAAGTGCACCCGGCTTATACCCACTTAATTATAAAACAATAATGCCAGGTTGCATGAAAAATGTATTGATTTAATGGACCAATCATTGGCCACTAAATCATGTTTAAGGGACCATTACCTCACTATTGGTTCGTTAAATGTTCAGTGATTGTTCATGAAACCTAGCATATAAGTATATTAAATTCGACGGAAAACGATACCGAATATAAAACACGATGAAAAACGAAGTATATACTTAAATATATTTAAACTCGGGACTCCAAGCCTAAATTGACCTTTTTATGGTTTGAACTAAGAATAGGTCAATCGTATCTTATTTATACGGGTTTAGCCGTTTAGGTATCGTAAAATCATATTTAATTAATGGTAAGTATAAAAAGGCATAGGTAAATAGCTTGTGTTTGAAAACGAAAGTGGACTTGCTATATAATAATATGTAAAAGCATTGTTATATTTTATTTTATAACATAGAATTTCGCAATTTTGTTTTTTTACTTTATTATTTTTAATACATTGAAATACCTTAGTTTTGAAAGAAAAAACTATAGTACTTAACTAAAGTGAATTTGACCATATTTATTAATTTTTAATGTAACAGATACGTTATTGCGTGTTTATTTTAATAATTCATTTTAAGTTGTTTCATTTAGTTGAAAAGTTATGGCATTATATGTAATTATTAACATAATATAGATACAACCTACAATCTACAGCTGCAGCGGACAGCGGTTGTCAACCTTTTGGACCTCACGGACCGCTAAATCTAATTTCTATGAATCACTATAAAATTCACAGTGTTTACACTAATATACTATAAGTCTCAAGTCCTTATTCAGATTTTTAACCTACAACTTTTTTCTCGCGTACCACCGGCTGGCGACCGTTGCTCTACAGGTAATAGATATTATATCGACGCTCGGAGTAAAACATTTCTTAAAATCCAAATGTTCGTTACATTGATTTGCTTGACATTCAAGTTTGCTTCAATTAATTGATAAATAAATATTATTTAAATTATTATCAAACTACATTGATATAATGAAATAATTAATATTTTAAAATAATGAAATAATAGTTTAATTTTAACGTTTTAAGGTCATTACATAACGAAAATAATATATATTATCATTGATTACAAATACTAGATAAAAATATATAAATACATTATTATACAAATTGAATTCATTTATTTAATATTAATGCAATATATGCTTAAATTAAAACGAAATAGCTATTTAATTTATTAACTAAAACTATAATTATTTTAAGTAAATTATCCTTAATAATATACTATCAACAGACAACGGTTAATGAGATAATTATTAACAAAATAATATAATAGTAATATTTTTTTTTTCGTAATTACCTATAATGTTCTGATTTCTAAATATTGTTATGTAACAAACAAGTTAGACTAAATCTTATACCTTGGTCAAAATATTAAATTAGTGATCGGAAATAAATGATATAATTGTATTAGAGATAATATGGATGTATTTAGTTTATTATGCAATGTTTTTGCTGAGAATTTTATTTCCGTATATTGCAACCAACAGTTAGATAATTGTCAAAAAATTGATTCTGCACATGCTAATCAAATCGTTAAAAATAGAAAAAAATTAATACCAGTTATTCAAACAATAATATTGTGTGGCTGTCAAGAATTGGCTCTTCGTGGTACATTTGACGCTGGACCACTCACATTTAATGAGCCAGTACCTAATAATGGTGATTTTAGAGCTCTTCTGCGAATGCGAATGAACTGCGGTGATAAAATAATGACTGATCGTATTGAAAATACCACAATTAAAGTTATGTATTTAAGTCCTACCATACAAAATAATTTAATCGATGTCACTGGAAAAATAATTCAAGACTGTTTAGTGAATAGAATCAATAGGACAAAATTATTTTCAATTTTAGTAGACGAAACGATTAATATACTACGAATTGAACAAATGCTATTTTGTATTCGATATATTGATGAAGATCCTAAACATCAATTCATTTTACATGAAGATTTTTTAAAATTGGTGTCTAGTAAAAATTTAGTCAATGTCATTTTGGACAGTATTGATTCTCTTGGTATAAATCCTAAGTATATGGTAGGACAAAGGTATGACGGGGCGGCTGCAATGAGCGAAAATTAAAAAGAGTGCAAGCAATTATTCGAAAAGAATATCCAGCCGCGCTTTATGTGCACTGTAGTGCTCATTCTTTAAATTTAGCAATTTCCTGAATCTAAATGGACCAAACTCACATCAATGTGTGAAACACGCTGGGTGGAAAATCACAATGGACTTGTACGATTTACAGAAATGTATAAGGTAATTGTAAATACATTAAAAGAAATACAGTTAACTCATGATATTGAAACGTTATCAAAAACGTTAGAATTAGGAAAAACTATTATAACCAACGACTTTGTTATAAGTATAGTCTCAGCATCTATACTTTTTTCCTTAATATTACCACTGTGTAAGAACTTAAGTCTGTAAATTGTGATTTGACCGAAGCAATGCAGTATGTTGATACTGTGTTACACGAAATAAATGATATGCGGAGTTACATGGACGGAGTAATATGGATAATATATTTTCTAAAATTTTTAAAAAAAAACAAAGGCTCTCAAACAATTAATTGATGACTAAGAAGGCATAAAAATACCTAGAGTTGTTGGACATCAAAAAGCCGAAGTAATGTTGTTACGAATTCACCTGAAGAATATTACCGTCTTACAATAGCTATTCCTTTTTTCGATGACTTCATTGAACAACTTTAAACAAGGTTTAATAATTATAAAAATATAATTTCTTCACTGCACAAGTTATTGCCAAAAATTTGCAACAAATTTGAAATTGATTTAAATGAATTTAAAATATATTCTGAATATCTGGACTTAGAAGTACTCCCACAGGAAATTTGTCTGTGGAACAGAAAATTAATTGACAAACTAGATGAAGATCGTCTAAATTCGGCTATTGAAGTATATATTAAATGTAATTATGAATATTTTCTTTTAAAAATATTAACATTACCAGTTTCGACTTCTACACCAGAGCGCTCATTCTTTACAATGAAAAGGTTAAAAAAAACTTTTTACAAAATTCATCTGGTCAAGAACGTCTTGCAGGTCTTCTGAATGTACATAGACAAATTAAAATAAATCCAAATAATGTGATCGACCGTTTTGCAAAAGATAAAAAGACTGCTAGATCTTGTGCTATAAAAATGTAAAGTTAAAAATCTAAGCTAAAAAAACAACTCGTAACATTTTTTATTGTACCTATATAATATGTATTATCATTTTGTATTGTATCAAAATTTTATATTTTAATTGAAGTACGAGTATATTGTAAAATTATTACATAGTTAGGTATCTATGTCATAACATAAAATATTTTATCTTTATGTATTATACCTAACATGATATAAACACACTGGTATAAATTGCATGCATGCGAATTTATGCCAATTCCCCTAAGTATGTTGGATTTAAATATTTAGACAGTGGCTATATCCAATGTATATGATCTAAGCTTATAACACATTTTCAAAATCTTTTATCTATTATACGACGTACTACAATTTTTTTCAAAATTAACACAATTCATAAAATATAGGTAATATTCTAATTATATATCTTGAATTTTGATTAAAAACTATTATGGTAAATTTTTGGTACTCGTTGCTTGGTTTGCCGAATTAGTTAACAATATCTACCCCTAGGTGTTCACGAAGTTGGCCCATCACATTATTATCAGATTGATTCAAAAAAATTGCCAATTTTTTCAAATAAATTACAAATTAATTTTTAGAATTTACAAATATGTCGTTAAAACCTAAACATTTAGTGGTCCAACTTCATAGATGGGAAAATATTTCCGGGAAACTTTATTGGTCCAGGACACATTTTTCGTCAATATCTTAAAGTATATTTGTAATTTAGGAGGGAGAAATGAGCATTATATAGGAACAAAGTTTTTCAAACATTTTATAAAAATACTCATCGGCTATAAATATTAATTTTTCTAGATAGGTAATAATAGTAATTGAAACTTAAATCTGAAAATTTAACTCTAGTTGGGCGTATTAAAGTGGCTAATTTATTTTAATAAATAAAATGTAAATAACCTTTACAACTTTCTTTTTGAATTACATTTAAACTAAAGTTTTAATTTGAAGTAATTTATTCTATAAGTACTAGATTTTCAAAAAACAATCTTAAATTTAAAAAAGGCCACAGCGGTCTGCTTAAATATTACTACGTTTTGTATACATAAAATATAGAAGCCAACCAATATTAATGTTTATGCTTGTTCATGTTCAGCCCTACATTACCCTTGCTCATCGAAACTATTTTCTCTCGTATCTTACAAAAATTGATTGTTTTCTCTTTTAATACCTAGTAGCATTGATTATATAATAAAGTATAAACAGATAAAGCCCAGCATGTTATATGAATATTCGGTAACCAGTAATTGCATCCAGCCGCTACGGAGCGCTGCAATCAATCTCTTGATTCTGGAATTTTTGGATTAAATTAATAATTAAAAATATTATGATTTTACATAAGATATTTCAACTGGCATTTAATCTACATGTGCTATATACATAAACATAAAATGCTAACGAGATGTTTCAATGCATGCGATTGAAGCGCTCTGTAGCGGATGAATGAAATTACTGGTCGCCGAATATATGTTTAGCATGGGTTATCTCATATTCGTATATTTTATAACCAATATTAATAGTAGTAATTATTTATTCAACGTAAAATCAAAATGTTTTAAATAAATACCGAATGTTTTGTAGAAATAACTGAGTTAAAGTTGACAGCCAGGCCAGTTTATTGGAAATTCACAGTACAATATAATCAAACCTAATACTGCATCCTACCAACTCTAAATATGTAATATACATAGGCGCAATTTGGGTTAAATTTATGGGAGTGCTAAGTTTGTCAATCAAAGCGTCTTGTAGAAAATCTTGCCTCCCTCCCACATTCAAACGCTCTTCATTTTACTACCTAACTTTCTAACCTATAATATTAATTTAATATTTATTATTTTACTACTTCACACTGCAGTGGTGGCGGTAAATTATGTACTGCTGCATTTTACCGCCAATGTCACGGCTACCGTTGCAGTTTGTAGAGACTGGGGACCTTTATACACATTTATTTTAACAAAATATTATTATTATTTATA
Source organism: Pentalonia nigronervosa (assembly GCA_014851325.1). Classification (NCBI taxonomy): domain Eukaryota; kingdom Metazoa; phylum Arthropoda; class Insecta; order Hemiptera; family Aphididae; genus Pentalonia; species Pentalonia nigronervosa. The sequence goes on from JACXSJ010000058.1 coordinate 34,381, forward strand.
ATAAAATAAAGATTTATAAGATTATAATCAATATAAAGATATCGGAATGGTCACTTTGGATTGACACTCGACTCCGTACGTTTTATATTTAGAGGGTTTTTTCATTTTACTAGACTATATATGGGCGCTTTCATGAAATTCGGGAGTGTTACAGTACAACCTCCCCCCCCACAAAAAAAAATTGCGCCTATGGTATTATATAACAATTAATCAATAAAGTTGACAGTTATGTAGTAAATAACGTATCTCATATTTAAATATTTTTAATATATTTTAACGCGACGAGATGATTAAACTATTATTATTCTTCAGATACATGTCGAGTAGACATTGAAACGGAAACTATTTTATTTTTTTTATCAGTTTTATAAATTATACATTACAGTTAATAATAATGTCGTATTTTACTTCACATTGCCAATGTGTCAATACTACAATATGTAGGGTACGTATAGGTATTTTATGTTGTTGTCGAGGAAAAGTTAGGAAGAGTTTTACGTTGTTATGCAACATTTTCAATGCCAGATATCTAACATACCTAATATAAATTCTTCAAGGCAAATCATAGCATTGTAAGATACTATAAAAAAAACCCCGACAATTAATAATATATTAAAATTTATCTAAACAAATACAAATAAATACCTATTGGAAACCTATTGGAAATATCGATAACTGATGTATTCACAAACCCGTGTAACAACTAGTAATTAGTATGGTGTTTATTTTATAATTTATAAGCCTATCATAAGTAAAAAATATTATATAAAAAATTTTGAATTTAGGTAAAACAAAAATTATTCAATTATTTTAAAAAAACTGACGAATTAATTTTATTTATTCGTATATATAAATATATATATTTTTTATTTATATAATTTTATTATATTATTAATAATATACACGCACTTTTTAAAAATATAACGCAAAATTCTTCCACTGAATGATTTTTAAATAATTGGCCATTTGTGTAATTTAATCGCATTCATTAAGTTGTTCAATGCAAGTAGTGTGTTATAAATATGAAGTTTAAAAAAAGCAAAGGGAAATGCATATTATTTGTTTTCGAATATTTCTCAGTTTACAAGTTTTTGTTAAATGAAAAACGTTCAGTAACGATTTTCTTGAATTTCCACAAACAGACACGAGTTGCAACAATCTTTCAACAAATATTTTTGTTATTAATTAATAACGATTCAACGAAAATCCCTGTGAATGTATTATTAAAAGACAATTCAAAAACTGGTTTTAAAAATAATATTAATTTATAACAAATCGTCAAAGACGTTTTGAAAATATCAACAAAAAAAAAAAAATAATATTCATAATATGGCATAATATGTAACTCGGTCGAGTTGTTTAACGGACACAACAGTCAACAACAATCAGACAGTAACGACGGATGGATAATAATGCGATGCATAAAATGTTTAACCCCTTACTGCATATTGTCCCATATGTGGCACATACCGGTTTTTTATTTTTTGTGTCTTAAATAATTGAGATATTCCAAAACTGCATGCATGGCCAGATTTGGCACGAAAAGGAGTGTAAAAACAATGTAAGGTGCTACGCTCTAGGATTAAAATTATGAAAGTTATTATTGATTAACTTTATTGATATCAGAAT
>JACXSJ010000059.1:2914-93111 GCA_014851325.1 Pentalonia nigronervosa
TATACATCAGTCGTGCGTTATAATAATTGAGTTATTTGTTATTTGAATAGTTATTATCCAAAAACAGTTCAAATGTATACGAACATATATGCACATTATTTTACGGACTAATAGATTTTTTGTCGGCATAATAGTATTATGTTAGAATACATATTTAATAGCAAGTTTATAAGCTTTCGATAGCTCGTTTATATTCATTGACGTTCGATTCTAAGCGAGTTAAAACTACATTATATGTACAATGTACCATGTCTTACATCAAGAACTTGGTTTTGAATAGCATAGTGTTTTCTACGAAAGAAAGTTTTCGGTATACTTTGAATGGGTTCCTAAAACGTGTTAATCAATCATTTATAAACTAGGTATGAGATGTGAGCATGAAGTAAAATATCTTATTCGAACAGTTTAAAAAAATATTTTTAATATTCAAAATTTGATTGGAGAAACGCGTTTTCATTCAAAAACGTAATAATGATATTATAATTCTTATTTTAAAATGTAATGATTTTTAATTAATTTTAGAGATCAAAGTGTTAATAATTAAGAGCTTATTAACTAAGGACGCGTAATTAGTTCTAGGATTGAAATTAATCCCGCATTGATCTTATAGTTTGTCAAGTCCATAATAGTGCTAATCCATACATTTTGCCGTTAAGTATAATTTCAAAACGATATAAAGCAATTGAACTTTCTGGGATTCTAGCTTTTCGAGACGTATTTACAGTTCGTTGGCATAGCCATTACAAACGCACAAATTGTCGAGGACTCTCGCGCCGAGTACGATCGAAACAGGGTAAGTAAACTCACGGCGAACGTTGTTGATCTTATCGGAACTGTTTGAGAATAAAAAACCAAATCGGCGTCGTATTGCAGAATTTGTTGGAAGTGGTGCACGATCTATTCGAAGAACAAACGTCCATCGACAAGGTAATCATGAAGATAATGCAGAGGGCTCAGAGGCTGTTGAAGTGCGAAAGAGCGGCCGTATTGCTCGTAGACGAGTCGTGTGACAGTACCAGATTCTCAAAACTGTTCGATTTAAATTCGCCTAAGCACAATATGAAAAATAACGTTAAAAAGTAAGGTTGAATGCTCCGAAATAAAATGTACGATTAATATAATAACATATTTAAATGCAGGTTTTCCTACCTAATTTATAAGATGTAATTATATAATATTATTAAAAAAAAAATTGTGCAAAAAAGTTTTCGGCATTTTTAAAATACTTATTTTTTAAAAATATTATTCATTTTAACCGAGTAAAAACTGGCCAGGTAAGAACTAGTTATGTTTTTGATTTTTATGAGAATAAAAGCTAATACACTAAAGTTATACTGAAAAAAAAAACAATTGAATTTGTTTCAATCGACTTTGATTGTAGTGTGAATATTTTTAAAATAATCTTTGAAAACAGTGTAAACTATTAGTAGAGTAATTTCAAATCAGTTTATTTTTTGAAAAAAATTTCTACGTGGTTTCAAGTCGTTTCAAAACAACCATTTTTTTAAAAATACTTTTCATCCTTAAGTTTTTTAAAATTTTACTATTTTGAATGATAACATACAATTTTAATTTCATATTTCAAAGTAGAATATTTTTCCGATAATTTCAACACTTGAAAATCAAATTTTCGACAAATGGTGTATGCATAATTATATAAGTATTTAAAATACGGATGAACGAAGTGGAGTGGTAGTATGCGGTTACCCTGCAAAATCGCCACTACTCTGCTCAATAAAATTTAAATACTTATAATTTATCATAAACTACTAATTCGATTTTTATGTATCACAATATTGAAAAAGATATTCTGCTTTGGAATGTGGAATTAAAATTGTTATCATTCAAAAAAGTAAACAACTTATAGACACTATCGTAAACGTTTACTTCTATTCAATAGCACATGCTTATGAAATAGTTCCAGGCAGAAGGTGGAAGGCGAGAACGTATCTCGTTACCTAGAAAGCCTTGCTGAGAGGGTGGCTTGTTCAGGGGAGGTGTTGAACATCAACGAGCACGAGTGCAGCGAGGGAATCGTAGATTCGGGCATTAACTCGCTGTTGGCAATGCCCATCAGGAACAAAAACGACCAAATAATCGGTAAGCACAGGTTAAATTATGTCACAAATACAATTCTTATTGTTTATCATATATCTACGAGTATATACAGTAGGATCGCTCTCTGGGCAGGCAACTTCTAGGCGGCGAGAACACCATCCCCCAACCGAGCATTGTAGAAACCTACGGGTGCCCAACTAGAAATTCTACCAAATAGGCGTCCAAACTAGGTCTTTGGATTTACTTCCGGAAATAGCGTCATGTGCAAAAGAAAAAAATCTTATGCGTACGCAGTTATACAGCGTAATCGTTTTACCGAGTCAAGTCATACATATCGAATTGAATTGATATAGCTGGTGCTATGGAACAGTGATTCTCAAACTGTTATTCCGTATACTTACTTCTAACCAGTTGTAGTGTACAAACGTTGTTATGACAGAACTATAATGATATATCAAAAGAATAAAGCAGTAAACAATTAAAATCACTTTTGGAAGTACCTAGGTTTTTTTTTAAATGAAACTTTGTTTTTATAACAATATTTTTCGTATATCTAAAAATGCAATGAGCATGATACTATAAAATCTTTAAATTTATTGAGAAAAAGTCAGTTTTAGTTATTCTTTTTATTGAGCATGCTTCTGGATCGATTCTGTCTAGTCCAAAGATTATTATTTTATAATCACCTACCTAAGAGTTTAGACGCATTTTAGTTTAACAGAAAGTTTAGTTATAGTAACAAATTTTATTTTTTTCTATTCAAGGGAAAGTAAAATTTGTGATGGATGGTGCAGTGTTGGCTACATATCACTCCTTGAGAGACCATATGGTGCTTCAGTGGTATGATTAGGAGCTTACAGTAAGCTTTTACCTGTTCACCTAATACTATTGTGACAGTATTCATCAATAAAATGCTTAGCGATATCCATACGTTATAAGGAAATAAATCTACCAATTTCGTACACCATAAATAAACTAGAGAACTGACTGTGGTAACTTTTTACTAGTTGGTAACATTGTACTTAAGTGTTTTAGCTTTTGCTGTAAAGTTCTATTGCATTTATGTCGTTATTAACTTCTTCTGAAATAGAACCGTGTACATTTTTACAACATTCCATGAGGTGTTTAGAAGAAGGTAATTTTTTCAAAATAAACAATTTTATCATAACTTTTGGCAAGATACGCGGCCACGGTGCTAAAACCTTATAATCTAGTTATTCAAACATATTTTAAAATTCTATTATGCATTTCAAATGAATAACAGCACGAGGAAAATCTAAAATGTTTGTTTTTTAAATCAATACTAATTTTAAAAATTGCGAAGTTTTATTCTTGTCAGTATAACGCCCAGTTGTGATCACCCATAGTTTTCGTCGGCCCTGAGCTTCACAAATACACTTTGAAAACCTGCAATAGAACTGCATTACACGTACGTTTGGCCAGCCCCCTCCTCCAAAGGAAAATTTATAAATAAACTATGCAGATATTTAGCATGTAATTCGCACGAATTTGCAAGCCTAGTTTGGGAATTCACACGACTTTCCTTCCCATCCAAAATCAAAAAAATCATGGGGGGCAGCAACATGTCACGCCTGCCCTCCCCTCCCCCGTGGTTAAAATGAATATTTTCGGAATTTTTCTTTTGCAGATATTTAGCACGTAATTCGCACCAGTTTGCAAGCCTAGTTTAAAAATTCGCACGACCTTCCTTTCTCTTCAAAAACAAAATATTCATGGGAGGACCAAACTAGGCTTTCAAATTTGCACTGCCTTCAAAAATTCATTTCGCAGTTCTTTTTAAAGGGAAAGGAAGGTCGTGCGAATTCCCAAACTAGGCTTGCGAATTCGTGCGAATTATGTGATAAATATCTGCATAGTTTATTTATAGATATTCCTTTGGGAGAGGGGGGGCAAACGTATGTCTGCATTACCCCATGGGAATCATTTCGTATTGTGAATTATTTTACCCCGCCATACAACCATAATTTAAGAGATACGTCTGATAGATACTCGCGAATTCGATAACTCTCGTAGTATTATATTATTATGATAATCGAATGTGTAACAGTATCACGTACGGCCCACATCTTTGTTGCCCGTGAGTTCGACGTTCAGAAATCATGTGGAAGTACACCATTATTATTATTGTTATTGTCTGGCCATAACTATTATCACGTTATATTCAATTTCCGAAAGTATTAAACATAATACTATATTGCGATAATTAATTTTTCGGATGGTCGGACGTGAATCGACGTGAGTTCCTTTAAACAACAACACTATCGAGATTTTCAAGGAAGAAATTGGAATGTATTGATTCATTCTATTAGTTTTTATGCGCATTTTGTAGGGTCGTATTTCGCTAAACTAACGAGAATAATATTTCTCAGGTGTCGCCAGTATAATCAACAAATTGAATTCGTTGCCATTTGACGAGTACGACGAACAGTTATTCGAGGTGAGATAATATTATGATATTATGTATAAGAAAAACACGCGATGTCGCATATAAATTATATACCTACCTATGATGTTTATTTAAAACTATTTATACTACTTCGTTTCGTTTGTCGCAGGCTTTTACAATATTCTGTGGACTGGGAATACACAACACGCTCATGTATAGTGAAGTGGAAAAAGCGATGGCCAGACAAAAAGTCTCCATTGAAGTAAGATCTCCGCACGCTCGTGTGCAAAAACGAATAATATATTATATGCCATCAGAAAGTTATACAAATGTTCGTTTGCTTTTGTTCATTTATTTTAGGTTCTATCTTATCATGCGATAGCTTCTAACAAAGATGTGGAACGTATCCTGGTAAGCTTTATAATCTTGTAAATTTATTTTTTAATATTCTTATGCTTTTAAAACTTTTTTGGCTTCGATTTCAAACAGACATTCTACTATAGTCCCGGATAAACAGTCTATACATTTGTGTGTACTATAGAAATAATGAAAAAACTTTTACTCTCCAGTCATTGAACTCCAGGCTGTTTTTCAATAGTTTAATGCCCCCGAAAATTTAAACGAATTGAAAAGTGTATATTGTTGTGATTCTGATTCTGTCTCGTAGCGTGTGGTGTGTACCTATCTACTGACGATGATAACTCGTAAAATAGGAAAATATATTTTACACTTTTTTGCGTAAGGCAAAGTGTCTAATTGTGTGGTTTCAAATATAAACATTGACAATCATAAAACGAAAATATTTCGAATTGTTAATATTTCATAATATAATAACGAAAAACTGAAATCATACAGAGAATAAAATATGTATTTTGTCTTAGGGCATGCCGGTTCCTGCTGCTGATTCATTGAATTTGTATTCTCTTACGTTCGACGATTTTTCACTTAACGATGATGAAATGTTGATGGCGGCCGTGAGCATGTTTTTGGAACTTGGACTCGTTAAAACTTTTAACATTGAAAAAGAAGTGAGTGCATATAATGAGTAATATATAATGTGTTCGAAAAAACCACGTGTATGCATTGTGTATATCGGTAAAGGATTGCTTGAAGCATACACAAATATTTAATATTTGATATCTGACCAACATTCACTGCAAGTGTAAAGTTTTTTGAATTTGTATATTTCTGTTCAATTTATCTACTTGGTAAATCATAAACAAAAAGTTTTATGCATAGGTGTGTTGTAAACGATTCAACGCAATACCGTTGGGAGAAAAGTTTTCTAATGGAATATTTCCAAATAACAAAAATGTTATGATATTATAAATTATGCTAGCGAAACGTATATCAGTAATATAACCAACACTGTATTGTTTAATTCACTGATTAAATAAACTTGTTTAAACGAAAAAAAAACCCATTATAATTTTATTTTAATGTGTTTACCAATAAAAGCTATTCGTTTCAATTGTAAATTTGTTTACATCGATTAAATTTGTAAGCTATATGATGTTTTAAAACCTTAAAATAATAAAATGGCTTTACATTAAATATTTAAGTAAATATAATATATTTTTCTGGTAGTTTCAAACCAGAAAACAGAAGACAGTATCCTTTACATTTTTCGTAGTTAAAATAAATATCTTGCTAAGTGTTTTGTAAGCTATGAAATATTTGCATGAACAAATAACGGCTCTTAGCGATGTAAATTAAGTTGGAAATAGCAAGAAATAAGAATATAAGTGGAGTAGAAATTAAATAGGTCATACAATGTGAATAATGAGTATTGTAAAACTGGCTTGGAAAAGTACTCGAAAATAACATACTTTAAAGAGAATGAAGACTTAAAGAATATGTTGTAAGGAATAGTTATGGTATTGTTCGGCTTAATTTAATATTTATATTTACCTGTCAAAATGCAGGTACATTTTATTTTTTAATATAACAATACATACTTAAAACTGATGACAATAAACAGAAAAGTATAATGTTTTAAATGAAATATGCATTCAGTAGGTACTCACATTTACCCACACAAGCTTTCAATTAATTATTTATATTATGTTTGTGAACGGTATTCGTCATATTCATTATAATACAACTCAAATGTATTACAGTTATTTTTAAAATACTAGAAAAATATGTTTTATTACAGCGGAAAGTTGAAGCTTTCTACTTATTTTTAATTGGTTAAAATGGTGTCCACGATAAAACAAGATAATATTACACTGTTTATCCAGACAGTTTAAATTATAGATATAAACAAATTAAAAGTACGTATTGAGTAAAATAATTAATCAAATACATGACATTTAATTTGTCCATCTATTTTTGTTCAGAAAATTTTCTTTCGTTATCGTATGGACTATAATGGAGTATTTATTGTAATGCGTTGTGCGTAGAACATAAATTCAAGTTAATATCAAATAATTAGTATTTTTTTTTTAACAAAATGTATTATGTTTTATTGTAGAAAACTAATAATTTTTACTTCTAAGTACCGTTTTCAAAAATACCAATAGTTTTAAAATAGGATAAATTATCATAATTAATTTATTTGTCTTTGATTCCCATTATAATACTCAAATGCTATTAAATCGTAATTATGTTAATAATAATTTGTTTTCCGACTAATATTGTCGGTTTTCATCATGAATAATAATAAATTAATCGAATTTATCCAATAACCGATATGTTATTTATATTGCAGACACTATATCGGTTCCTTATCACGGTGAAGCGCAACTATAGGGACGTGCCTTATCACAACTGGAGACACGCTTTCAATGTTGCCCAAGTCATGTTCGCTATTATGATGGTAACTGAATTATAAAAATGAAAGAAATAATATAACCACAGTGTATAACATAAACATTGATGTGTTTGAAGGGATGTGATATGAAAAATACGTTCTCTGATCTCGAAGTGTTGGGAATGTTTGTCGGATGTTTGTGCCACGATCTCGATCACCGGGGCACAAACAATTCATTCCAGGAGAAGTATGTTAATTTCAATAAAACCAATGTAACCGTAGTATTTCAAAATATTCAAATGTTTATTTTTTGAGGCCAAGCTGAATATAAAGAATATTATCATCAAAAGTAAATGTCATAGATAGTGTACATTTTTAAATGCCTATAAAATGTAAATTTGTACAATGTTTTCTTGGCGTGGTCATTAAACTTTGTAACAACAGATTAATAATAATTATTATGTTTGTTAATATTTGAAATTCGAATGCGGCCTTTAGAGTTTAGTAATATAGGTTTATTACAAACGTTATAAAAAATTAAATGACCTACAAACCGCATTACAGAATAAATCAATTGGTCTTAATTTGTTTTGATTGTGTTTTAGAGCCAGATCGGCATTAGTTTTGTTGTACGGTACTACCAATACAATGGAACACCATCATTTCAATCACGCAGTGATGATACTTAGCAGCGAGGTAAGTTGAGTAAAAATTTGTATCCAGTAAACTGTTCGAGTACAACATTTTTACACTTTTTATATTTTCTAGAATCTCAATATATTCTCAAGTCTATCCGCAGAAAGTTTTTCAACTGTGATGAAAGTATTAAAACACAGTATACTGGCCACTGATCTTTGCATGTACTTCCAGTGAGTAAACTTGCATGTTTTAAATGCGCAAACATAATAAATTCAATTTATTATAAAAACTATTTACATAGCGTTGTGAAAAATAATTTAATCTCATTAAATAATAATATAGTGTTATACACCACGAGTAAAATATTTACAGGAAAGTTATAAACTTTGATGTATCTATATTATATTTAGTATCTATTGTGTTTACTAAAATTAGGCACTTACTGAAATTGATGTGATGATATCATTGTCTTTATTATAGTCGTTGTTTCAAATACATTTCCACATAATGGTTCGTTGATAAATTATAGTCAACACCCTATAATATTAATAGTTATTTTACAGAAACCAATAATAATTAAAATGCTCATGAATTCGGTTTTTAATATTATTAAAAAAAAAAGTTTCAAGTCTTTACATAGGTACCTAATATTACTTATGAGTACTTGTATAAACGCATTTGATGGAATATTGTTGTGATTATTATAAAACTATATTAGGTAACATTATCACTACTTAAATATAAATAATAAAATTTGTCTCACATATTTACAACTGTTGACTTATTGGAATAATTTTTCAACGCCTTATTGTTGTTTTTTTTTTCTTAATCATATTCAATTGTTTAACAATTCTTTTTATTTGTATTACGCCTCATATTAGATTTGTTTTTATCTTATTAGACTGAGAAACAAGTTCTTCCGGTTAATCGAGTCTAAGGAATACAGTTGGGACGAAGACTCGCAACGGTATTTGTTGATGGCGATGTTGATGACGTCGTCTGACTTGGCAGCGTCCACAAAGCAATGGCACGTGCAAAAACGAGCCGCCAGACTGGTGACAGATGAGTTCATCGAGCAAGGCGATAAGGAAAGATTTGAGTTAAAAATCCAGCCCCAAGCCCTTATGGACAGAGAGAGACAGCACGAACTGCCGCAATTGCAGATCAGATGGATCGCAGACATATGTCTGCCGTTATACCAGGTTAACGGATATTTTAGATGCGGAATTAATGAGCGTTTTATCATTGAATTTTTTTTTGCAGGCATTGGGTCAAATGAATCCAAAACTAAACGTCATGAAGGAAGGAGCGATGAATAACATGCACCAGTGGAGCAAATTGGTTGACGAAAACTACAAAAACGCGAACGGGGAGCAAAAATAACTGAATAGATTGCGGAAGATATGCAGCAGAAAACAGGGAATGAGATTCAGTATTTTTTTCTTCAAAAAATTTTAAGTAGACTGATCGACAACTAGAATCGTATTATATTATATTATTATGAAGCTAATAAGAATGGATGGAAATTTTTATGATAAATGAGTAATGGCATATTATTACCTACAATTATGTTCGATTTATTATTTGTTATTATAATACTATATTAATATTATATATTTTTTTTTACCTTTTACACACCAATAGTATATTATACAATTATAAAAGACTATAGTTATGCACATTGCAAATCAAAATTAAAATAATATTACGTAGTTGTACATACATGTATGTAAAACGGTATTTTTGTTTTATAGAATACTGTGTAACGCACGAGTAATCGATATTATTTTTTATTATATATTATTACACACGTTATCTCAGAGCTAGAAAAAATATATTATATATTATTGAACTAAAAACACTGTTGTTGGCACATTTTTTTTTATACTATTTTGATAGCTTACAACAGTTCACTTATCTATGACCTGCCAAAAAACTAATAAACTGGTCGCAGCGATCGGCCTTTTCGATCATCTTGTCCAACTTCAACAAGTGCAACTCCACTTCACCGTCTGCAAACGCCAATCCCTAAAAACAACAGCAATCAACACTTAAATGTTAAAATGTCATCGATACTAACCATCCAGTGGTGTTTAAATGATTTTATCATGGTGGAAGGGGGGGATGTGGCCGATTTTTTAACATTCACTATTTAATCGTTAAAAACATGATATTTATGGTGACTGTCTCATACCTATATATAAGTAATAATAAATATTGAAAAACGTTCGTGTAGGATCTATCCCCTCACCCCTCTTTTTACTATCATTGTAATCATCGTACATTTGATCGTTCTGAGCTGACAATGTTCAAAATATTTTAATGACAATAACTGAACGAGTTTCAAAAATATTCACAATTCGTTCGAATTGTAATTTATTACATCTAGACATTTAAAAAAAAAAAAAACTATGCAAAAATTATAATGTTTATATAATTATACGAATTTTATAGAATATCGTAATTAAACACTAAGGTATTACTTGTTATTTGAAACATACGTGTATTTAAGTAAATCAGTATTATATAGAAGATATGAAAATTTAGTGATGTTATCAAATATAGAGTTTTTAATAGAATTGAATATCGTGACGGTTTATTGACTTATGAGCTGTACTATAGAAAAATATTTCAAAAAATTAAAGCAGCAGTGACTTTAAGAATGTGTACTGCAGCTTAGACTTATCTTAATAAATTGTGTTCATTTTTGGTCTTTGAACTACGATTAAAATACATTTTTCACTTGTTCTGTAAGTACAGAGTTCTTATATAGGATTAATAATATTTTTAAAACGAGATACTTCCAAAAAAATTAATATTGTAATAGATCAATGATTTTGTACGTAGTCTACGAGAGACTTTTCTTAACAGGCAATAAATATATTAATAAAAAAAAAAAAAAACATTTCTTTAAATGTAAAGATACAAAAAATAAATAATATAAACATAGTTTAACTTTTGTCTATGTACGTTTTAAAATAAATTTAGCTTTAAATTATGAAATTTGAATTGATCTGTTATGTTTGAAAATGAAAATATAATATACAAAATAAAATTTATATAAAAAAAAAAAACGGGAAAGTAGCTTTTTTATATAGTAAGTGTACTTTGTCACTGAATAGATCACTATATGGGTGTGTTAAATTTTAATTCAATGATGAAACACATCGCATACGAAAAATGATTATTTGCAGAAACGTCGTGTCATTGGTACAGCCTCTATTTCTAAGGATATTTTATAAGTTATTTTTAATATTACCATTATCAATCAATTTTTATATTACCTTACTAGGTAATATAACTTATTACCATATTACTTATGGTATATTGAACATATTTATTCCAAAATCATTGTATATATTATAATATCATACATTATTATTATTAACTTATTAGTCAATATCTGCAACGTACTATAGAACGATATGATTGTGTGAATATCTAGGTTTGTGGTTAAATTAAATGGCTTTAAATTTTGTTAAATATTTAAAAAATAGTATTATAGTATATATAAAATAATAATATACATAATGATGAAAAGTTACGTGTTCATATTATTAATACTTTATTAAATTACAACATAGTAACTAAAATCTTTATTTTTTGTTTACATATTCAATTTTGTCAAAGTTCATAAATTAAATGTCTATAAATGAAAATGTTACCAATGTATTATCGATGTTTTCAGAATGCTGTATGACCATTTGATAAAAAAATTGTATTACATTATTAACATATGTGTATGTATCATACATAAAACAAAGTTAAAAATTTTAACAAAAAAAGAGCTAACATATTTTGAAAATTATGTTTGATTTATAGAAAAACAATTAACATAATCATTTATTTTATATCTTATGTCTCTACAAATAATAATTTTTAAATTAAAATAGAAAACCAAAATCAATTTTGTCAAACACTGGTTTTGCCATTAATATTTCAGTTTTTCCATAATTTATTTTTACTTCTGATGCTCCAATATACTAGTTTAATCCGATTCGATATCATATTAAAAATTAAAGCAAATCAAAGCGCCTAGAGATGACTAATCATCAATGAGACTACTATTTTTCATATTTTTAAGAAAAATATTATGGCGCTTATATTAGTACTTTTAAGTGTTATAAAGTCGGAACCCTGAGGACGACAGTCACAAAAAAATAACCGCAAACATTTCATTGTAAAATTAATATGTCCGTTGCTCTGCTTGGAATCTAAAAAAGGATAACTAAATTACGGAACTATGACGTCAGCGGTGCGATAATGTTATTTGCATAGGTAGCGAATTTATAACGCCCATCACTAAATGACTAAATAACTATATTTATATATCACTATATAAGTTGCCCTTGAAGCCAATTAGCATTTTATTCTAACCCTCCTAATTATACAGTAAAATTTTGTAAGTCTTTTATGTGGATCACGAAGAAAAAAAATTAACTTGACTATCGAGAAATAAAATGTTTAATAGCTTTTTGAACCAATGGTATACAATTGGTTCTTTTAGTCTTGGCCCTCAACGCGCCATATATTTTTTATAAAATATTTATAATATCGTCCAACGATATATAAATATCACTTTATTGCGTACAAGAGAAAGATAAAAAATCGTATTCAAACGGTACACTGACCAAGTACGTGTTTCGGTTTTTCGGCGTCTGCATCAATGACATGGCCGTCACGGCCTTTCCTCGGAACGGTGTGGACGTTATGGGTGTGGCGACATCTTGGCAAAGGTCCCACAAGTGTATGCTGCAAACGACAATACCATACAAATTATTTAAGTTACACAAACTAAGAAAATAGAAGTGAAACAAGTGTATATATTGATACTTCTGGAAGGTAGTCTGAATCACCTGGAAGATGAATCCAACCCGAACACGATTCCTGGATATCCGGTGCACCATTGAGCCTTTACGATACGCGCCTGAGCACTCGGCCCATCTTTTGGCGATGCGAAAAACCGTCTAATGACTTCTCGACGACTGTTACGGTACAGCATAACTTTGTTACTCGAACACGAGGCCTGCGAACGTGTCCTCTACTTTTATCAATAATCAGTAAGTACATATTATAATATAAGAACGCTTAAGTTCGGTATTTTTACGTACAGACGAACATTTATTATAAAAATTATTGTATGATAGATTTAAATAATAACATTGATTATAAATACTAATCAAAGATATTAAGTATAGATTTAATAATAATAATAATAATAATATAAATATAATGCCGAAGAAGCTACTATATAAAATGATGATGAAGATACCAGACAAACGTAAACTCAGTGCCTTATAATATATATAAAATGGGTAAGTTTGTAACTAGAAGGCGAATATTGAAAAAAAACACTCTAACAATTGTGATGTACTAATAAATATTCAATTTGTTCGATTAATTTACACTTATATGTTGACTACTTTACAAGAATCAACAGTAATAACAATTAATAACTTAATTAAACTTTTAATATTATGTATATTTAAATGTTTATTAGTTAAATTGTATAAATTATTGTCTTTAAAAAAATAATCAAATTTTTTTTTCTTGTTTTTGAATTATAAATGTATAAATGTATGATATATATTAATAGATATCTATGAAATATATTGTAGAATTATCTTAGGCAGATATATATCCATTTCAAACTACTTTGGGTAGTAAAATACGATTAGGAATATATTAAAATGTGAAAATAAGTAATAAAGTTACAAACTAAAAGACAAAATAAATCATATTATTTGTTTTATTTTTCAATGAAAGAAAATATTATTATCTATATAATGTATTATTATTTATATCATTATACTATCAGAGTTATTTATATAATAAAGGTACTGTCTAATAAGTTTTTTTTTTATTTATTTAATTTTAAAATGTATGTATTAAACATTTATTTTTTTTAAATTTAAATCTCAATAAAATACAGTTCTACTAACCGTATACTTCTAAACTATCTAAGAAAGTCTTGTTATAGATTCTATAATATTAGTAAGTAGTAATTAATAGTTACAATTTTTGAATTTTAGTTTAGATTAAGTTAATTAGATTAATTTGTTTGTTTTTAATGAAAACCATTATTGACTGATATTTTTGTTGTTATTTAAGGACTTAATAATAATCTTTGTTTTATTAAGAAATACAATGAATACTGTTTATAAAACGTAGTTCTCCGAATCGTCCTTCTTACTAATAATAATTCCATAATGCTTTCAAACTATTAATGGACTTTGGTAGATCGTATATCAATTTATTGTAGCAAAACCAATTTTATGGTTTGTTATTTATACTGAAGTTTAGAAGGCTTTTGTTGATTTTTAAAAAATAATTCTTAATTATATTATGTTTTTTTAAACAAATTGCATTGAAGTGTAATATTATCATTTCACATCAAATTGTTAATGGCAATTAGTTTTTCCACATTGACAAGAAGTCGTTGCTGATAATTTATATTATTCTTACATTCTTTTAATTGTTTTCGAACGATAAAAAACTTGCTATCTGACAATTATGTGAACAGTTCTATGACACACATCAAATGTGCAATGCTTACTAAATGAAAGTAACAATATACCACTGGTATGTAAGAACATAATAATTTTAAATTGAATATATTTACGCGTTTGCACTGTTTAACCTGTACAACTGAAAAATGTTTATTTTTTATTCTATTTCAAATTAATTAATACTATTTCGTTTGGATCCGATCTTTTTTACTTGTAACGTTTAAAAATTAGTATTTACAGATTAGACATTACATAACATAAAAATATACATACCAACAATGGTTTAAAAGTAATTATTTCTATTTTATTTTATTGTTGTATAATATTCAAATACTACCGATTCAAACAATTATATGTAACGATGATTTAATATTGTCGCATAACTTAATAATATTTAAGCACTATTCACATTAAAAAGCACAGGTAGGTCGACACGCTAAAAAACTTAACATAATTAGTATCACGCCTGTTGTCGCTTTATCTTGTTAAAAGCAATTAATCATACTTTCCGAGTTTAATTTTATGCAGCTTCGTTTATATATTTTATATGGGCAGTTAAAAACTCAGTTTATTTTTTCCTTAATTAATTCCTTACAATTAAAATACTATATAGATATATATCTGCTTAAATGTATAATGTCTCAGACGTTATAGAACATTTCTTTGTCCTTTTCTTTTGTTTTTGATAAGTTCGAGTCAAATTTACATATAATTTAGTTGTAGAACACGTTTTTAGTTGTTAAACAGCGGTATATACTATAACCTACATAATATATATTTATATATATGTGTAATGCAGAAACGAAATAATTATAAAACACTGCAGACATCGTATCTTGTTTACAAATTATCTTTAAATGTGCAATCTACTGTCTTTTTGTTTGCGCTAGGTATATACTATTACCTTACTATACCTACCTACCTACAATAAGGTTAGCACGCGGCGTCGGACATAATATACGAGTGTTGTAATGTTATTTTTATTAATTCCGGACTAGCAAAATGGGTATATATTTGCTGTCCTTTCTGGTTACGATACGCCATTAGTTAATTAAGCACAAACACGGCCAACTGGCCGCACTGTGCACGAGGGAAACATTATTACGACCCACGTGGATTAAAACATCGTTTTGGATAAACTATGGTTGGTGTGTAGTGCATCGTCGTTAGGTGGTCGGATTTGTATTAAAAACCAACGAAAATATAATATTACTGAAAGACGATTTCGAACAGCAAAATACAGAGAAAAAAAATCACTCGAAAACTGCAGTTTAAAACTGCGGGTAAAGTTATAGTAGTCCACGAAAATGCGCACAATTTCATAATAATGTTTAATATACAAATTAACAGATCACGTTTTAACTTTTAAATATAATGTCTGCATGACTGTTTATAATTATGATATATTTAATTACTGTAAACTCTAAGAAACTAAAATTATCGGTTCTTTTTACGATTTTTACGGAATCATCATAAATATTATGATATTATTTATTATTTCTCTCACGTGTTAGTTGCTGGTAAACCACGAGTTTTTGTGCACAAATTATTATACATAATTTACAGCTGCAAGTAGCTACCTCTAATTGTATAGTGTTTGAATGAAGATTTTTCCAAGAGAAGTTAAATTTACATAATTTTTTTAAAAGGACAAAAAGATTTTTTCATTCATATGATGAATACGATAAAAATGTTTTGAGTACGGTATGAAAGAAAAATACTGATTAAAATTGTGTAGGTCTTTATCATTATACGACGTAAACACAGTATTTAAAATTGTGAAAACGTAAACAATATAACTGTTCATTAAAAAATTGTTTCTATCATGATGGACATACGTTATAAGTACCTATATAAATATACAGGACAATAATTGATGGAATCGTTATGTTATAATGTATAAATCATTTAAGTACATAATTGTGTCTAGATAATATTAATATACGTCAAAAATTAAATTAAATATCATGGTAAATACCGTATAAACATCATTATTTATAATATATCATGTATAATACACATAGACAGGGACAGCTACAGGTCTCATCAGTCACATCTATAACTTTTTTTTTTATGAATTTATATTAACCGACACGTTAATTTGCACGTTGAGTTTTGAAGCTTTAACGACCCTCTTTAACTTTCAAACTCATATATACGTGGATTTATTATCCAGAAACAAAACATATTTGTCCCCTTCCTATTAAAAATTAACATTTTTGGAATTTTTGTTTCGCGAATATTTAGTTTACCACTTCAGTAAACTTCCAATATCAGTTTTATAACTCTATCGAAAAGTCTACCCACGAAAAATCAAATGAACATAATATTATTATATATTTTATTCGCGGTTAACGTAGCGGTAGAGTTGTACACAATTTTCTTTTACATACAGTTTAAAGTGTTTAAACCTTTATTGAATGGTAATTTATATTCTGGTCAGCATTCTAGTGAATTTTTAATAAGGAACCTGCACAGTTGCACGCTTCGGAGTGTAGACGATAAATACAGTTTAAATGGACATGCCAGTGTATTCGATTGCCTTACTCGGACCGCGTATATACTCGATAAAAAGTTAAGTTTTTGGACATTGAAAAATTAACTACAGCTGACGAAAGTTTAATAATTCTACAGCCTTAAGGATTTTGGTAGAGTTCAGTATTTTTATTTTATTTTACTTTTAAACGTAATATATATTTTTATATATTGTAATAATAATTACAATATTATTTTATATTGTACCTAATAATTTTTATATATTTTTTTTTTATCATGTTTTTTGGCTGGATACAAAATTTTTTTCTGACCATTTCAATTTGAAAATTATAAAATAACAAAAATGTAATGCATTTATGTTATATCATTATAATTTAGCTTTATAATACCTTTATTGACCTTATATGTAGCAACTGATAAACAATATGACTACGTTATTATAGTACAAAAAAAAAAAAACGAATCCACCAAATCTGGATACATTTTTTTGTTATATGTTTTTCCACAAAGTTGCCTCTAACAGCTGATAAATAATATAATTACGTTATCATGGATACATGATCTTTGATACATTTTTTATAATATGTAAATAATTCCTTTTTTTTGTGCTACTCAAAATTCAAGTGTAACACAACGTTTTTATTATGATTTGAAATTTGTAAAATAGTAATAAGTATAAAATAGAAATAAGTAAAATGTTATTTTCCATATTCTTTTTTCTAAACTTTTATGTTACGTATAAGAAAAAGAAAATTGTTAACTATAAAATGAATTTTATTATTATTATTATTATTATTCATTTTTACCCACAAAACATTCATTATTATAAAATAATGAACTTTATCAATTTGTGTTGATTAAATTATAATTATAATAATATTATATTTTTTGAAAACAGCATGAAGTATACTATAAGCCAGTTAAATAACTACTTTAGAGGCCTTGTTATTATAATTTTACATATAGATTAACATTCCTGTTGTGACTAAGTAACTTGGTTTGGCAGGCCAGTTATTTAGGACCACCATATTATAATTGCGAACAGGGACAAATGGACGCGGCAGTTTGGACGCGGCCATTTGGACGCAGCCATTTGGACGCGAGGTCATTTAGACGCGGCCGTTTGGGCGCGGGTACATTTGGACGCGAAGAAAAAGATAAATTATAATATATTTATTTAAAAATCTAAAACAGTTATTAAAAAATATTAAGTTACTGTACAGAAATATTTTGGGCTATCCCTCTCAAAAATGACAAAATTCCACTCTGTTCATAATTTTGAACGATTTTTAAAATCCTCTTATCAACATCAATATATTTTTTTAATTTAGGTGGACTATTTCCAGCTTCTAATTGACTATAATAAAAGTCTCTACCTGACTGTACTTTTTGAAGACACGTTATAAAAGACCACAAACTTGGATGGTTAACGCCCATCTCCATGTTTAGTCTTCGATTAGCAGCTTCAGCGTGATTGTTGGTTCTGTTTTTTCCATTCAAAATTCTGTTATACATGTTCCAAATATTAGACGGAAATAAAGGTAATCGACGACCTCTTCGATTTCTATTAATTCGTCCCACATAATTGTCTTCAAACCAATCTAGTAAGGGTTGTAATTCGTCTGGTAAGTATCCTGCCAAAGATTCGATTGCCAAATCAATATCATTAATTGGAATAAATGTCAATGCTACAACCATTTTAACCAATATTGAAAAATCAGAATTATTTCGATAATTTGACACAATCCCTAAGTCACACAATTTTTTATAAACATTTTTGGAAAAATGATAAAGACAACCATATATTTCAGTACGAGGAAATTCAGTTTTTATTGATTTTAGAATTGCTTGCTCAAAATCACAAGATATTGAAGTCGGGTTTAATCCAGGCTTTAATTGGTTTAACATTTTAAATAAATGAGTGTATGTTTTTTCTTGTTTGTTTGGCAATAAAGCGTATATTAGTGGGTGTACACCTTCCAAAGCTTCAGCAAGTATGATAAAAACTTGAGAAAAAATAACTGGAGCGATTTTAAACGTTCCATCACAGTACCAAACTTTTGAATTGTATAAAATGTCTAAACTATGGTTTCTTCCAAAAATTAAAACACGATCGATGCCCCGTCCACTATCGTCTAGTAAAAATGGTTCAGTCATACCTGCTGATGGTGAGTACACTTTAAAGGAGTCTGGAATTTCTAAAGTTAATAAATCTTGTGGTGCATTTGGTGATGCTTTAATTTCATTTCGTTTACGTCGTACTACTTTTTTCAATGCTAGACTTGATGAAATTGCACCCTAAATTAAAATGAATGAAATAAATAACTACATTTTTTTTTACTACTTTATATAATACATAATTAATAACAAAATAGTATTAACTTAGCCGCTTCTGATAATCCAGATATACATTCGTTGATTACAGTTGATGTTAGTTCCACAGTTTCAGCTCTATTTTTCAAACGATTAATGGCAACCATCGCCTCGAATTTTGCAGCCTCCGAATCATGAGTGTGTTCATTAATACGTTTCAGTATTTCTAAACTATCAATTCCCGTATGAACGCGTGCCTTACACTCACGTTTGTATTTACACCGCCAAAATTTTTTAAGCGAATCAGAACTTAGTTTGTCAAATAAATATATAAAACCATTTTCAGTAAAAATGCATTCATTACAATTTGACTTCATTAATGCCATAGTTACATAGTACTGCTTTCGGTGAACTAAAGTTTTCGTTGGTTGCGAGTGGATATTATCGACTACGTAATTTCTCGATAGCGTTTTTCGATAACGTCGGATAATCCCTAATATCGTGATAAAAGTATATATTGTGGTGAATTTATAGACTTGGGTGACACGATTCATTATCTAATTATTTCATATTTTATTATTATTATTATTATTTTGTTCGTCGTGACATACCTTGACGTGGACATGTCAGTTGATAAAATATTTCTGAAAATAACTCTTAAATAGGCGTTTGATATATATAAAAAAAAATACATAAAAGAATTCCATAACATCAATTATGATTATGATATAGTTTCTCTATACCCGGAAAATAAATATTATTATAATTAATCTTTTTTTTCGCGTCCAAATGTACCCGCGCCCAAACGGCCGCGTCTAAATGACCTTGCGTCCAAATGGCTGCGTCCAAATGGCCGCGTCCATTTGTCCTAGATCATTATAATTGTTATGTAACTCAGAGTTATTATATCTCTTAAATAAATAGCAAATTACAGCAATTCCACATTTCAATATAGTCTATGTCCACGAATCTTCTACTCGGCACAACGTTTAATACGAGTTAAATACACCAATCAAATATCATCTGTGTTTTCTCCTCTCACATAAACTTTAACTACCGTTTAAGACTCCATTTATATGATCGGATTAGATAATTTTTATTTACAAGAACTGAAGTTCAATTATGTCACGCTAATGATGTCTTACGTAAAATTTTGTTCACTTATCATCCATATAATATGGATAATATTATCAAATATTTGTATATTTTTAGTGTATTTTGAATTCTAAATAAACAATGATTTACGAATATCCATTCTGATTATATTATAAATTATATATTGGATATTGACTGTTTACTGTTGTACACGAGTTGTTTCCTTTTTTATTCTTATTTTAGTACTCATTCGCCCGAGTTAAGAAGCTAGTATTTCACCTCGTGTGGTTATTGATTATTGTAGGACATTAATAAATAGGTATATATTAAATTACAAAGACTAAATACGATAAAGGCATCATCTACCTTCGATTCTTTAAATATTTTAAACTAATATAACACGGCAAACATAAAAATAATATTTTACAGTTTATGTAAACTGTAAATCGTCTATATTCATCAATAATTTTTGAAACAACGATCCATAAGTATTAAAACTACTTAGCTTAAAGAAAATATTTTTTTTTTTTTTTGGACGGACTACGAATAACTAAAAAGACTTGAAAACGTATTATACGATTGTTGTTGTAAGCTATATGAGTCATGAAACATCAAATTGGTATAATTCATAAATTAAATATGTACCTGGTGCTAAATTAAGCAAACATAAGAGTACGTATAACTATAAAATAATATTTTTGTGAGCAATACCTATTGATTTAGTAATACTTAATTATTAATAGAACAGTATGTATAATATATATGTGTGTGTGTGTGACTCGACAATATAAAAACAAAAACTATATTTGCTTTTGTATTTAAACACAATATACTATATTGTATTATTAATTATACTTAATTACATTTTTATCATATACTTGAATAGTTTTTATATTAAACTATTTTGGTAATTGTATGATATAATATAATTTGAAAAACTCATAACCACGGAGACTTGAAATTATTTATGAAATGTGAAAAAAAACATTAAAAAAATATTTAACGGTACATTATACAAGATAATGTGCAATTATCCATCACCGTTAGACAATGTTTTTGTCTCTACAGTGTTACACGGCGCTTCGTATAGGCAATATAGGTACATATGTACATAGATCAACGTTGAAAAATAAACAAACAATTATTAATTTTTGGTTCTGATTACTTAGAGATTTAAGCCAAATAAATTTACTTGGTAGAAATTTATTGGTAAGGTTAATTAATCGACTTTTTCACCAAAAATTTGTGTAAAATAAGATGTGAACTCTCAATATATCTACACAAGTCTAATATTCATAACATAGGTAACAATAGATGTAAGGGTTTATGATATAAAACGTGACATTTTTATTAAAGATAATAATATTATATACTTATGCCAATTATATATTTACAAATAAGTAGTCATATTTTGTATTTTGTGATTTTAATATTATTAAATTGACAATTATTCTTAATCCTGTTACAGTCAAACTGATTTTTGCACTGAAAAATATCTATGACATATAACACATTAATTTGACTTTTATTACTTATTACATTTTATATTTACTTATAATAATATCTAGAAAAAAATATCAAACCAACCTACAAAAATAAAAACATTCTAAAATTATAATGTATTTAGTTTTTCAATTATTTTTTTTTTTATATATATGCTATGGGTTTCAAAATACAATATTTACATATCATCATAGTTATACATTTATGAAAGGAGGGATATACCTGACCTGAGTGTATCCTCAAATCTAAATTTTACATATCTATAAAACGATTTTCAAATTTTTTATATTTTTATGGCAGTAAAAAAATTAGCACAGCTTTTAAGTTGTAGTCTGTTTTTGTAAAATCTGTCAGACAAACAATTTACAACAGACCATTGTAAAACCGTTGAGAAAAACAATTAGTTATTTAATTACGTTAGAATTATTCTATGATATTATTAAAAATCATTAATCAATTGCAAAATTAAAATATTTAAATATATGTGGCAACGTTTTTCGTAATTTATTAACTTGATATATTAGTTTTAACACGCAAATGTAAAACTTGTTTTCGATCAAATGATATTTTTCTTTAATAATTTTAATAACAATTTAAATATTGTTAAAACAAAACAAAATAAATAATGGAAACTAAAAATACTTACCAAAAAAAAATTCAAGTCAAATGGGCAGATATCTAATGAGTTGACGGAAAAATGTTCACCTAAAACATATACACATTTATTTTTCGATTCTCGAACTTTTTTTTCCTTTTTTCATATAATATCTAATACATAGTTAGTTTACTAGATATTTTATAAACGCATATAAAAACAATTATTTATTTAATGGAAAAAATCCATCATATAACCACATATTATTGTGGTTAAAATTTGATTTTAACTTTGTTTAATTTTAGAGTTTTTAATTTACATCATAATAATATTAAAAAAAATATTCTTATAAATTAAATAAATCAAAAATAATTAAATAAAAAATAAACAACTAGTCATGTCCCGAAAAGACAAAAGTTTTTGTTAGTAAATTGTTATAGTAATTTCATCGCAAAGCGGATTTAGAAAACCAAGACAAATCTAAATTTTAGTTAACAGAGAAACAAAATTTTTGAAAAATTATTTAATCTTTCGAATAGAGAGCACCTCGTCATTCAAGATATGGAAAAATTGTACATTTGTTAGTTAATCTTCAACAGTTCACAGTTGTACAGCTCCAGCTCAGCACAGTAGTCAAAATTGAATGTTTTTTAAAAAATAATAATTTTATGCACATAGTGTTATGTGGTTAAAATATTTTAAAAAAGAACATGATTGTCTGATACGAAGTAAAATGATATACTTAATAATTAACAAAATACAACACAGAATCGGAATTCATCGTAATTAATTTCAATTTCATTAATTTAATTGAATCATACTGTTATACTATAATAGTAACCATTTCAAGCTAGTTTTTTAACTGTTTTAAGTTACCTGTATTCTCGTAGGTAAAGTACGACGGCCATACTTTGTGTCCTCCCAAATTGCACCGGAAAACCAGTCCACAATTAGTGCCAATAAATGCGTCTTGAATATTATTCAAGCACAAGCATGTTGCCGTGACACCGTCAGACAAATATCTGAAATTGTTGACAAGTTTACGTGATAAACTTATATTTATTGTAAGGCAACTTGACAATTATTATATGATCAATAAAAGTAATAAACATTTTTTTTTTCATACCTAGGAACATTTTTATTGGCATTGAAAGTTTGCATTTTAATCAGTCTCACAGAACTCCAAGGTGCAGTGCCGGCACATTTGTGTTCTGAAATTTCGGAAACATCTGCCCAACTATCCACTATCGTCCATACAGTCAACACGAAATCTTCATCCAAGCTACAAAGCTGCAAATGCGAATCGTTATTATATATTTGTTTTTTTTTTCAAATCAATTTAAGTAGGCACCGGTGAGAAAATCATACTATAATATTCGACAATAGTGTAAAAAGTAAAAAATACACCGGTTCTGTTTTTTTTTTTTTTTTGATTGATATAAGCGGACTGTAGAGATTAAGAGAAAAACTTGGAAAAAATCAAAATATTACATTATGAAAATTTTGCATTTAACGTTAATGATGTTGGTTTAGAAATACCTACTCACCTCATCTGGTAATTCTTCGTTGGTGACGTTGCTGTACGTTACCGTACTTAAGCCAACAATTTTTGACCTATGACCTGCTTGGTCGATTGACAAAGCTAAATAAATTCAAACGGCGTTAATTCATATAGTGTAGTCGTTTTGTTTAAAATTTTGTAACGTATATTATACCAGTATTGTAAGATGGTGAACGTATTGGACAAGGGAGACCGTTGATTTGCTGGTGATGTAATTTGGGTTCTCTTAAATCCCACACGCATATACTCCTGTAAGAACCGAAAACCGTGTTTTTTTTACTATACATTATGCTATGTAATTATTTTTATTTTTTTTAGATATAAAAAAAAATAATTAAATTTTTCATATAATATCATGATGTAGGCATGCAGTACGCGCGAGTTTTAGTCGACAACCTAGTCGCAATTTAAATATGTGTAATAATAAGGATAGAACAGATATAATATGAGTTCAATAATTAATAAGTGTAATTTTAATATCAATGGCATATTAGACATATTATTGAAATCGCCTTGTTATTCTATAGTTAAAAAAATATTCCATGAATTTTAAATGCTTAGTGTTGTGTAAGTAAAACCTAGATCGCGCCACATAGTTCATAATATATTTATTTGCTCCATAATATTATCAACTAATATTATTTTATAGTTATTGTTTTTAACAAACTTCAAGATAGATTAATGAAAATTGTTCTTATTTTTCCATTCAAATATAATTTTAAATGAATATATATATATATAAATGTATCAACGTAAAATATAACCATCCATCAATCGTATTGCAAACAACATTTTAAGTATTAATTGCCCCTTTTATACATTATACTACGTCTTAATACTTTCATAGTTTCATTAAACATTCTCCATATTTTTTTCTATAACTACTTTAATTTAAAGTATTATTTTAAGGTATAATTTGTTAATTATTATTTTTATTGATTAATTTAAAAATACAAATGTACCGAGATGAAGATTATAAACATTTTAGGTAATAATTAATTAGATATATCTATTTTACCCATCTACGTGTCCAGCCGTGAAAAATCCTATGGTTGACTTGAAAATGATGCAAAATGATGTAACTTGGTTAGGACACTTAAGTACATACTTTGGATGTTCTGTAGTTGATACACTCCAGATACATATAATATATTGATAAAACAAATCCATCACCTGAAAAAAAAAAAAAACATTGTACAACTATTATCTAAAACATGGTTATTAATTAAAATTAAGCATATTTCGATTAGGTTTGAAATAATATTCAAACATGATTTGAATAGTCAGTAACCAATTTTCTGCAAGGATTAATATTAGAATAGATGGCATATCAGGTTTGATTTTAAATTTTCTAATCAATTATACAATGACCTGATATAACTCAATATAACGCAATAATGCACTCAATAAAGTATTAATTTTAATTCTATTATATTGATGATGGTTCCTGGGCAGTCTCTGACCAAGATAAATCAAACATATTTATGAAACACTTAGAAAAAACTTTTTAACCGCATTATAATATTCTATCACCCAGTAAAATCCAAAAAGTTTAAAACTTTCTCAACTCCCCACTACAGATGTCTCTTCCTCCTCGAGCCTTCTCCCCTGGTGAAGTTTACTTTAACATTAAAAAGCTCCCAGGAAAAAAATCTCCTGGATTTGATCTAATAACTGCAGAAGTAATCAGAAACCTACCTAAAAAATCTATTCTATTCCTAACACAAATCTACAATGCAATGCTCAGACTATCTTACTTCCCTATTCTCTGAAAATACTCTACTATAATTCTCATATTAAAACCCAAAAAACCCCCGGACTCCCCGTCTTCATATACACCAATCAGTCTTCTCCCAATACTTTCCAAGTTATTCGAAAAACTGCTACTAAAACGTATTCTACCTATTGTCGACACTGCAAAAATTTTACCGAACTCGCAATTTGGCTTTCGCAACAGCCACTCCACTATTCACCAAGTTCACAGGGTGGTAGACAAAATCTCCTATGCTCTGGAAGAGAAACTCTATTGCACTGGTGCGTTTCTAGATGTATCCCAGGCCTTCGACCGCGTCTGGCATGCTGGTCTTCTATATAAACTTAAAATTCTTCTCCCTAATCAATACTACTTAATCCTTAAATCCTATTTAGAAGACCGGTTCTTCTCAGTGTGAGTAGGCTCCACCTTTTCTGCTCCAACCTTAATTAATGCAGGCGTACCACAAGGTGCAGTCACAGCTCCCCTCCGAATCTAAATCGATCCATTGTACATTTACGCTCCGGCAAGGAGTATGCCAGACCCTCCTCCTTAACAATCAACCCCTTCCTACTGCCCAATGTGTACGCTACCTTAGAGTTAACATTGATCGTCGATTTACCTGGTCAGCTCATATTAAAAATAAAACTCGAACACTTAACGATCGTTTTCGCCTTCTTCGGCCGTTCCTAACTTCTAAAAATATTAAATTACCTACTAAATTATTGCTGTATAAACTACTACTCAGGCCCATATGGTCCTACGGTTTACAGCTATGGGGTTCAGCCAAAGTATCAAATACAAATCGTATACAAAGATTCCAATCCAAAGTCCTTCGCGTCATCTCTAAAGCTCCCTTCTATGTTTCAAATAATACCCTTCATTCTGATTTCAACTTACCCTCCGTCACTGAACTAGCCAAGCTCCACTATAAACGATTCAATAAAAAGCTAACACATCACTCTAATCCCCTTATCGCCCAACTTTCATCTGCAAGCATTCCAGGAAATCCCCACAAAAGACTTAAGAGGCAATGGTGTCGTAACCTGCTTATATAGTATCTTTAAAAAGTTATAACTTTTAATTACTATAGTTAAAACTTAAAAAAGTTATAACTATTACGTACTCTATAGTATCGTTACTATTATTATTATTATTTTTTTTTTTTAGAATTAAAACCTTAAATTTATATTCATGCTGAAGTACCTCCGATGGGTGGTCTCTTCCCTCAGTCTCTTCTGTCTATTTTGTTCTATTTTTTTTTTATCACTTAAGCTTATTGTTCATTAATTGTAACAGATAGCGTAATTTAGAAATTTGTTAAAAAAAAAAAAATCTATTATATTAATTATGGCTATTATATCAATACCGAAACTTTGGTATTAAGATTAATACCACTATCATTCAAAAAAAATGGCATTTAGATTTTTCATTTTTTCAGGTTTTTCGATGAACTTGATTTTTAAGTTTTTTGATGTATTTTCTATGAGAATAAAATTACTAAACATAAAATTAAATCTATTTAAGTAAATTATATACCAGCCTAAAGGGCAATTACTTATTTTAACTCAAATATAATACAGTATATAATATTATAGTATGTACTTCGTGCGTTGTAACAAGTGACTCGACAGTTGACGTGACTCTCGAAAATTCTATGGATGTGACAGGACGTTTCGCGAGAAATTCCAGGGAGGACACTACTGGGCTTAGATGGCCATTGCTGAAGCCCAAGTCAAAATCATTAGCCACTAGCCTATGTTCAGCTTGATCCATTGACTGCTGTTCCAACATCGATATCATCATTCGGGCGACCTCCATCACTCTGTCAGGATCTACCACGATGATGCGTGTTCGACGATGATCGTCAACAGGTGGTTCAGTACCTCCGACGCCCAGCTTAGCCTAAAACAAAAATAGTTGAGTTTAAAAGCTTCATAATTTTTTACTAATGGACAAGCGAGCTTACTAAATAATAAATATACCTAACTAGTATGCACAAGCGAATGTATTATGAACACTAATGAGACATATTTAAACAACTATTTAGTTATCTTTTATCTTATCTAAAATAATAGTTGCAAATTATCTATTAAATTATCTTAAATAAAAAAATCATATATTAGGCATCTAGATAAATTTGTTTGTAAAAATAATAATATTTTAATATTATAAATTCATATTATATATAAATTATAAGAATAATATTTAACATCAAAAAAAGTGTTATTTTATTTATTATTATAATATTATAAGTATTAAATATTTCATTTTAAAAATTAACTATTCATTGAAACTTTTTAAGAATAATGCAGATGTCTACTACTAACAATCATTGATTTAAACTTATTATTTATGTTAAAAACAAATTCATATAGTAACTAAAATGTACTCTTAAAAATGTTAAATTTAAAAGTATTAAAAAAAATTATCTTTTAAAAATTATTTACCTCATATCTTTATTTAGATAACATTTAATTCAGTTACCTTTATCTAGATAAAAAGTACTTATTTAATCCCAACACTGGTTATAATACAAAAGTAAATTAAAATAAAATTCTAGAACATATTAATTATCTTTCATATTCTTCTTCTTCGCCCATATCTCGTATAGCTCATAAAAACCAACTACCTAGTCATCGATCAAATCAAAAATTAAAATGTACTAGCTATTATTTAAATGAAAACGATGTCTAATATTATTAAAGGGAGAAAATTTAAACATTATTTTAAAACCAAAAAATACCTAGGGATATCATATAAACGTAGTAACACAATTTGTAGATACTTAGTATGATATATATTTTTTAAAAAAATAACAATGAAAATTAATTTATTTTAAAAATAATTCAATTAAACTTACAAAATGGTGAGATTATAATTTATGTAAAGTTGTGAACTTTCCGATATGAATAATATAGTAAATATGATTTTTATTTCAATGATAAAATTGATCATTCATATACGTTATATAATATAGAATCAACTATTAACGATTCAAATGATGCACAAAGTGTATACATAATAATATATTACTTATTATTATAATCCATTCCAAAATATTTTTGGTGAATATACCATAGTCACGGAACTAACGTATTTCAATTTGTCACGAAAGTCTTCCCACAAAAACAAAATCTGTTACTGCAATACTGATACAAAAATCGATAAAATAATACATACATAATATTATCTTGTTTACAAGTACTGAATATTGTAATTTTTAATATAAAAGTAAATTGATGCGCAATAACATATTATGATAATTTTGTCTTACGTAATTCTGTAAATTTCTATTTCTATCATACAAGAGACTATAATATATTGCTCAGATGTAATACATCTGTAATTGTATATATGTATAAATATGATTTTTTGTTACGTGTATTGATTCTGTAACCCTATATCCAATAATTATCAAACGGTTTTTCTTAGCTTATAGAATACATGACAGAGGAGGTTTTAAGCATAGTTTCAATTAAGTGAATCCTGGCACAGGAGAAATAATAACCGATGAAATAAAAATACACCCGTGACACCATCCGCCCGATTTTTAAAGAAATTATTTTTACACATATATTACAATATAAAAAAGTTAAAACGTAGGACTGAAATAACTACACCACTACGAGCACAAAAAATACTCATTTGCTGCATTGAAAAGAGTCTTAACACTGATACAACATATTATAAGAAAAACCAAGGTTCTATTGTTTTTACAATTTTGTTTTTTTTTTTCAAAGAAATAGGATATTTGATTTATATAATGAGTGTTTAATATATAGTTACACATATATGTATAGCTTATTTCAAATTTTTACCGTTCTTATTTAAATCTATTTTATTATAATTTATTTATTTAGAACCATAATTTTAATATTTTAATTTCTTCAAAAAACAACAACAAAAAAATGTTATAAAATGGGAGATCTATTTCTCGGGCCTCCCTGATTTGGAATTTTAAAATTTTGTTTGTGCAGATCGTTTATGCATCGTTTGTGCACGAATATGCAAGAAATCCGGTTGTTTGTAAACAATTATTTTTGGAGAAATCACAAAATCAAATACAAGGGGTAGTACGGCACCTCCCCATTTTACATTTTTGAAATTCAGATTAGACAGATCGATTTTTCTACGTAATTATCACAACACAATTATACACCAAATGATTTATGTTTATACTATATATAGCTTATGAATAACATAAAATAATATATACAATACATATTTTTATAATTTTCATATTCATTCACTTAATAACTAATTATTAATTCATAATTCTCCTTCCCAATTATTACAGGTTTAGGAATGATAATAAATTATTATAATTGGCTTGATTGAAAAATGTTTTTTTTTTTTACATTTTTGTTTTAAAAAATTCTAAAATAAATATTGACTGTTAACTATAATATTATTAATTATGTATTATATTATATCATTCAAAACAAAAATTTAAAATAAAAAATTTAACCAAGCCAACGATGATTATTTATTGTCAGTCCTAAGCCTGTAATAATTGAGAAAGAAAATTGTGAATTAATAACTATCTAGTATGTATAAGGCAATTATAGAACATAATATATATTGTATTAATTATTTTATGTTATACATAAATTATATGTAGCATATACATTATTTATCAAATGGTGCTCAATTGTCTTATGATTTTATCAAGTAAAAAGGGATCGAGGCACAATCGTGTTTCAAATTTTAAGCCCAATCGTGTTGCAGCCGATTATATAGGGCCGGGTCATTTTTCGGCCAGTTCATTTTTCAGCCATTCTGGAATGTCTGTTTTCAGCTAGTACAGTATTTTGGTCACCAATTTAAAATATTATTATTACAATTTATTTTAAAATCACATATTAAGTCAAGTAAAAAATATAAAAATATATAAAATTACATTATATTATTAAATTCTACAAAAAAAAAAAAAAAATAATAAAATTATAGTGATATTTAATTTTTTTATAATTGTAGATTTGTAGCATAAGCATTTAATTAAAAATATTCTTTACGTTTTTTTTTCTGTTAAACTATCAATAATTTAATATATTAAAGTATCCTATATATATATATATATATATATATTAAGAGTGACTATTGATTATCAACTACATTATGAGGAATCCAACATCTATATGTTGACAGTCGATAAAAATAATAATCACTAATTAGGTATATAGAATATCTTTCGTTATCTTCGTTCTATAATATTAAACTTATATTAGCGAATTTCTTACAGTCATACCGTGACTATTTAACGAACACATATCAGTGAGGTAAGCATATTTTTTCCTGCATTTTAAGCATCAAACTATTAATTTAACTAAAACAATAAATGCATGCTAGTCTTACCATTCATATTTTAACAAATGTTTTTACAAAAACTCCCCTCCAATTATGTATTGTTTGAATATAGTAAATGAAATTCAAACAGAATCGTATGTAAAAATACAAAAAATATATTATATTATATTTTTGATCTGTTATTTTAACAACATATCAAAAAACTAAGATTAAATTATAAAGATATTTAACCCAACAAAAACTTTTTTATCGATATTTCTTGAAAAATAATTTAAAAAAACCAAAAATTTCTCTAGCCTACAATTAGCTTAGAAATTGTCAAAATATTTTTGTAAAGAAAATAGTAATCTTAACTTTAGACACTCTTAACTTTCAAATGTCTACGGTAAATCTTTTTTGATAATTCAAAATAAGAAAATCGTTTCCGGAAAAAACAGATAAATATCTAATGTCTGAGTTTGACTTACCGGTAGATTATTTTTTAGAAAGATAGAAAAGCCTATAAAGAATCTTATGTTAAATTTTCAAATATTAGATTCAAATAAAATTTTTTTATAAATTTTCTAATTAAAAAAAATGCACATTTTCGTAATTTTTACGTATTTTATTTATATTTTAACTTTAGACGCTTATAAAAACCTGTTAAAAACTTATGTTAAACTTTTTTTAAATTTTCAGTTATAACTAGTTATGAAGAACCTTGTATTAAATTTTTAAGTTTTTGACTGATTAAAAACATTTTTATCAACAATAATAAAAAAAAAAAAAAATAATAAAAACCCCAAAATTTATTATGTGGATAAATAATAAAAAAAAAAATCAAAATATATTTTAAATGTTATGGTGTATAGAAAATGCTCATAAAAAAATTCGGTGAAAATTTCATGCAAATTTAACACATCCATAGGAATGACACACTCTACACTGTACAGCAGAACGGTATTCACTTGCCAACCTTTTTAATATTTCAATACTTTTGAGATTTATCTGTTTAACATTCAAAATCATTCTTGAGAAATTTATATATTTACATTTGTTAAAAAGAGGCGTATGATAAATATAATTAAATGTTTTTTAAATTACCTGTATAATGACATGAGCAATAACTTTTAAAAATCTTTTTTAACTTTTAAAACTATTCAGAACTTATCTACTAAAATGTTAATAAATAAAGTAAACAAAAAAATACTGAAAATATTAAAACATCTGTTATTTTAATTGTATTATATTTTATTTAGTATATTATATAAAATAATAATAGTACAGTATAATATTTATCTTTTAACTTTGAACGAATGAATGACCTATCCCACTAGAGTTTATACTAAATTGTTATTTTTTTTTTTTTTTTAGTAGTATCTACACTATACAAGTAGGAAATCATAATAATTAAATAATATATAATTATAAAAACACTTATTTAAATAAAGAAAGAAATAAAGATGCACAAATAAGTCCCCAAATAGAATTTAAAAATTCTAATTTGGGATTTAGTAATAATTTTTACTTCTACTCCGACGGATTTTGATTTTTGCATTATTATTTCAAGAAATAATTATGCACAAGCGACCGGACTGCTTGAACATTCGCTCATAAACGATTTACCCAAACAAAATTTTAAAATTCCAAATGGGGGGAGGGACGTAGTAATGGACCCTAAAATGGGTGTCGTTCTACTGTACGTAAGGTTTTGTGTGGATAACTGTAATTGATATGTTATCTTTGTATTCAATTATATAATAGCATTGTATACGAAAGACGGATGTAAGTGTAGACGGTCTATCGGCTTATATTATTAAATATATTTAATTTTATTATTGGTAGGTAATACAGTAGGTTGAGTGTTTTTTTTTTCGAAAACAATGCATTTAAAAATGCGTATATAAAATATAAAAATATACATTAAAAATTTCAAATATAGTTAACCACAAATAATATTTATAAATTACGACAAAATAACTAAAATTGTTAACCACTATTTAAATATGTAATTTTGTCAAAATTTGAAATTAAAATATCTATAAAACCAAACTGTGTTTGTATAATTTATAGATTTATTGTTTATTGTAAGATTTACTTATGAGAAGTTATGTTTTAAATTCTCACTCCATTACTATGAAAATTGAAAAATGTTTAAGTTCTTAATTACAAAATAGTTTAAAAATATTGCTATATACATAAAGTTATAAAATAAATATTTAATAAAAAATGCCAAGTATATCTACGGTTATTCGTTTTTAAGTTACATCAAAAGAACAAAATTTAATTTTTCAAAACCTGGTTTTGCATAATAATTATCGTTTTTTCTTAATTTTTTTCTGTTTTACGCCATGCTTTTGAAAACTACTGAGCGTTTTTAACTCTTTATCCCTCAAAGAACGTACTAAATTATTTTTCTTATCAGAAAAGATACTGAAGTAAAAAATTAAAGCAATTTTACTCCCCTAAAAGATGATATCAGATACAAAAAATAAATTTGAAAAAACACACACCAATGTAATAAAATCAATACACTTATGCATCCGCTCAGTATCTAAAACTTGGTCCAATATGAGTAAAACCAGGGAAATCACTTAGTATTACGATATGAATAAATTATAATACTAAAGTATTGAACGTTAAAGTTATTGGTGAAAAATTTACACTTTTAAAAACTTATTTGTTTATAAATTATAAATGATGCGTATTATCAATTTTTTTTTTTATTTACTCTCAAATATTCAACCGATGAACAGTCCATATCATTTGTCAAAACTATGGGATGTTGAGTCCATTTTTCGACCAAATCATTTTCATTAGTTTGTACTTCCTTCTCCGCGTTTTCGTCATTAGTTTGTGTTTGAATCTGAAAATATTAAACTATTTAAACATTTGAACACGCGTCTCCTATATACCTAATATTATTGTAATAATTTATTCCAAAATTATTCCTTATTACCTTATTTAACTACTTTCGAGGAGCAAAGAAAAATTTACACTGTACTATGTTATACTTGCAGGTATTTAAGACATTTGATTTTACCTGCGTCATATTTGAACGTCCGTACATTTTTATATACTGTTCATATGGTATTGCTGGCAAATCTAACAGTGAAAAGCTAACAGTGTCTAGCTTAATCATTTCCATCAAAACGTTTCCCCTAGTTTGTATTTTGTCCTTTACCTATATTTAAATTAAAATTTTTAATTAATTCTGGTCGTAATGACGTACAAGTTAGTCACACTTCTTGATCTCGCTTCCTCTTTCCAGCAGTTTTAAAGTTGTTCAAACCCATTTCAATGGTCTGTTCTAACGAGTTGATTTCAAACTTCTCTTCCAAGAACGGTTCCAATTTTTCTTCCACACACACGGGAAGTACAAACTTAACACTTACAGTGTCATTTGAGATTGATTGACTCACCATGGTAGGTTTTAATGGCGGCGGTTCAACTACCGACTCATCAACCGAGGTATCAGATTCAAAGTCTGATTCGTAGTCCTTAAAATATTATGATTGTATGGTAAAATAAAAATATGTACATATATACATAAAGTTTATATTTTTTATCATTTTTTTTACTTCAAAGTCATCTTCATATTCTTGGTTATCTGATATGTCTGATGAATCGATGTGAGCTATAGTACTATTGTCAACTTTGTCAATTGCTTTTTCTTCTTTGTGTACGGTTTTATTTTCATTTTGTCTGACACTAACTTTTATGTGTTTATTTTTAACATCGACCGTGGGTTTTTTTGTAATAACGTTTCGTTGCTGTTTTTCCACTTTCGCAAATGGGTGTGTTTTATGTTGATCTTCTAAATATTTCAAACAAAATTTACATTTTAACAATATATTCTTCTTGTGACATTTTTGAATAATTTAAACATTATAGTCTAAGCCTAGAATTTTCTTATACCATAATAATAATAATGTGAATAAATGATAATCTATATATTATAATAATACCTACGTTTAAATTTTGAATATCAATACGCAATTCGAATTAGTATTTTAAACTCGTTAGATAATATAATTGGGTGAATTATACATACTATTTACATTATAAAAAATATAACAAATGTAATTATTTTTATGGGTCAATAATATTAGATCATTAATAGAATATATATATATTGCTTATTAAAGTCAATGTCCAATTATATTGTTTCAGAGAAAATGTTATCCTAGTTTATATTTTACCATTTACCATCCAGATACGTAGAATAATAACAAGAAAAGTATATTATTCCAGTTACATATTATTATGTTTAGTCAACAAGAGTGAAAACGATCATTAAGCAACAACAAAAGCCAATACAAAGTGGTTTCTTGTGTTTGTTCTGCGGAAAATCCACGACAAGAATTATGGTTCTGTTTACAATTATTAAGCAACAACAAAAAAAAAGAACTACGATACGGTCTAATAAAAGCTTAAACCAATGGCCCAAGAAAGCAATATTAAATTGTGCTTATAAATATAAACAGATAAAAACAATCCTTGTTTAGGGAGAACGAGCAATTGAAGCAATCCAAAAGTAAACCTAGTCCGGAAAACAATCGACTTGTACAGATCAAAAAGCTTGCAAAAGATCTAGTTTAGATTGCTTGTATTAATCACAAAATTTTACCTCCGACTAACAATTATTTTTCTTCATTTAATGATGACGTGAATGTCTGCGTTCGTGTCTTTGACATATTGTAGAGAATTATACAGATTTAAATAATACAATATATTTTCCTTGTATCAAACTTAAAAATAAATACTATGTTTGTGTTATAGTAGGTAACATTAAACCTTATTCCACTAAATGATTAGGTAATATAAACACTTGGTAACCCATTATTCAGATATTGATAAATAAATGTATTGTTTTACATACTGACGACACACGTGCATATAGAATAATCCCGGGGCGTATTTTATCAAACTCAATTCGCCAAGCAATTCACATTTCTATTTCATATCCGATTTATTAGAAAACAATATTATTCTATGTTAAATTTGTCCATTATTTCAAAAAAAAAAATAAAATGTGAACCAGAACTCGCAGGGGGTACAATCAATACACGATATACTCACTGCTTGTACGCATTTTATTGACAAATAAAATGATAAATGTATTAACTACAGTATTACAGCACCGAAAAGTGCACGGAAACCTTGTACAAAAAATACAAATAATAACCACAGAACTTGATTATCTATTGAAAGAAATAAGGAGTTTGGGTTACGGTAATGATGTAATTTATAATAAAAATGAAATATTATTATGCTGATCACAAAATATTTTGGGGTTCTGACTTTTGCATTATGTACGCGTATTCAAAACACAGATCGTTATATTATATTAAAATATCAAAGGACCTATAAAATAAAAGTAAAAAAAAAATGCAATGAAAACATGGAAATGGTTGGATGTACGAATAGTAGGATGGATGTAGGATAAACGTTGAAAATATCTTATGACAATAATAACAAACTTAAAACATAAATATAGTATATTACTCAACGGCAATATCATTAACAAGAATCACGTCTGAAAATATTACTGCCTAATTGATGAATTTTATTATAGATATTATTACCTATCTATATTATATTATAATATTGGTAGGTATAACACCTTTATTTTATTATTGAATAATAGTATGTTTGTTTTAATTATGTGTTGATTTTTTTTTTTAATTCTAACTTAATTTTTAGAGTGTAATACATTATTGTTAGTTATGAAAAAAAATCATAAAATTTTACGATTTTAATATTTACAATTTATAAAACACTGTTATAATTTGATAAAAAAAAACAAAACAAGTCGTATTACATAATATGCCTTGTTGTTTTTTTATTATTTTTAGTATAAATTATATTTAAATGAATTGGTAGTCAGAATTAATCCGACATGTTGTTTGAATGTATTCTTTGTCCAGAGCTTAAAATTATTTTTGTTTGTAAACGTTTTTTTTACGTTACAGTAATTTTTCTTTGTTTTTCTTTTAAATCCTTTATTTACCAACCTTTCTTTCTTTATTTAAATTCAAATTTAAACTTTTTTACAAGTCGTAATTTTATATCACAAGTATTATTAACAAAGAGAGCATAAACACTAACTGGAATATTATAATTAAAATATATAATTTGACGTTAAAAATATATTTTATTTTTTATGATTCATTATAAGATAAAAATACAATAACTGTAAGCATATTATAAATTATAAAACTCTTCGAGAATATATCGGATCTAAAAAAAAAATGTTCATTTCAAGTGTCTTTTTCGTTTTTCTCTTATTGATATAAATCATATAATAAAAACTTAAGCACCGTCAATTGAATAGCGTATATATTATATAAACGAGAAAATAATACAAACACACTTAAGTACGTGTATTTTGTATATTTTGAACTGTTTAGGAGCAGACGTACTCGGGACATTTTTTACGGGCGTGGATTCAATACAAATATTGTGACCTCCGACGAATAACTCAAACCACCCCATAATATAATAATTTATAGTTTGTACCGATTGAACGTTGGTGTTAATGATTTCGGGAATGGAGAGGGGAAGTATTACCCCGTGTCCTATAGTCACCGAACAACCATTAAACGTTAGATAACAAATAATAACGTTGACGACCATCACGTGATATTACTATAGGCGCTACTAATAATAATAATAATAATAATAATTTATATTTATATCATCGGATCGGACTGAAAGACGCGGTACCAACCGTCTCATTGGCAATACTGACTGTTACTGGTCGATGCCGCGCCGGTAGTCTTCGCCGCCGGCACCGGTACGTTTTTTTTGCCGGTCGCCGTTACCGCGGGCCTGGCTCGGGTCGGCGCTGCTGCTGCTGCTGCAAGTTGTGAGGTAGACTTCTTCGCCGGCGGACGGGCCTGAAACCAGAAAAGTCTTGGGAAAAAACACGAAAACAACGGTAGCATAATATTATATTATTTAATGCATCTCACCGTCGCCGCCGCCACGAATCCGTTGAAATTTTCGACGGTCCTCCGGGCCATTTTGCAGGACGAAATCGACCAGCGCGCCGCGGAATAACGATTTTACGACGATATTGTGCGACGCGGTGGAAAAAAAAAGTTTAACCTAGACCAATAGCAGCTGTCCTCGGGTGTTTGCGATCCCACCGATATATTATTATACCGCGGTATGTGTACATGGCAACCGTTTGTTGTGCGACCCGGTGGTAACCGCGATATTTGTCGGCGGCGGCGGCGGCGATGGCGTCAAGAGGTTATACAATAATAATAATAATATAATGTTTTATCGGCAGGTTAGGTTAGATGGGTTACCAATTTGTTGTGAGTTCAATAATGCCACTCAACCGTCAATATCAAATAATATATTTTTGTAATGTTATTTTCGACGTTGCGTGAGCAGAAGTTTTAAAGTTTTAATCCAATCGTATGGGCGTAGATAATTGATAAAAAAAAAAAGAATGATGGTTACAATATGATTAGGACAGAGGACTTGCATATTGTTTATCGTCATCGTAAAAAAGGTCAACGAGATACAAATCTGTGTATCATGTTACGACAAATCCAAATCTGTAATTTTATGTTGAATATTTTTGCATATTTAGATGTTTTTGGTTTTTGAGATGCATTTAGGCTTATCGTTAATTTTTGAGCCAGATTTCTTTATTGTTGCACAAATAGTAAGAAATATATTTGAATAAAATTAGACAGTTGTATTTTCTTATTTTATTTATTTTATCAATATTTATTAATAGTAAAGCTTTAAAAAAAAAGTACATATTTATTATTTTTAGAGCATATTTTATAGTTTTTAATTACATACTTACTTATATATCTAGTGATTTTCTAAAGCTTTAAGTCCTCTTCCCTAGTTATTATATTTAAGTGTACGCGGCCATTTTGTAAAATTATTATATTACACCATAAAAGACCAATGAGTGCTATTTTGAAAAATTCAACAATATTGGAAGTTGGATTCTAGAGTTATTGAAGAAAATGAGTCAAATGTATAATGTGAAAACATAACATTCACCAAAATATGTACACAGACATTCTTATAGTACTTAACAACTATGAATTACGAGAGTGGGCATTTTTTTTCTGGAAAATGGTCAACTTGCATACAGCAGCAAGAACCCAACTTGAATATTTTTTATTAAACTTTAATAATTGTAAAAATAAAAACTACATATTTTATTATGTAACATTCAGTTGCGTTATAAGTAACTACGAGAAGAGAAGATTATATAATATGAACGATCGAAAATGTATTACTCTGTGCAAAAAGTTTCAATAGCCAGATTTTATGTATATCATATTGTGATTTTGATTTTTAGATATTATATCACCGTATTTAAATGATGTGTTTATTTTTGTCTAATAGAATGATTGCACCAAAAGTTTTAAGTATATATTAGTAAATTATACTATATAGCATAATATCAATCTATATATTGAATAAAATTTTTTTCTAGTTTGTATTAGAAGTTATTTTTTGATAATTCCATTCTTAAGCGTAAGAAAAAACTACAGAAAAATTCCTAAAGAAATGGTGAAATTTACAGCATTCTAATATGGTAGTATTGTTATAATTCAATTAATAAGCTAAAATTCTTCATTAATTATTTATTTAAGTCTAGTGCAAACGATTAATAAAAGTCAAAATCAATGAAACTATTTTTAGGTTATAATGTTATATTATGTAAAAAAAGTATCACTTTATAAATTACAATGATAATAACTTTCTAAATTTTGCTCATCATTTCAAATCTCAATTAGTTACTCGACACCTTTTTTTTTTTAAATACATCATGTAGATGGGAAATGTAACACTAAAATTAAATATTTTCACAAATAATAACCAAATACAGTTTATTTTTTTATTATATTTTAATTATTAAATTTAAGTTTTGACATTTTAATAAATGGTATAATGAAATAAAAATTGTTAAATCATTAGTAAAATCATTTTTTTTTTATACAAATTTATAGTACAATTTTGTTATGCTTGAACAAATAGGAGAATTTTGTAAATTAGAATATAGTTTGAATATTGTATTTTAATCTATAGAAATGTAATTGAATCAAATGTTTATTGTTGGTTGGATTAAAGTTTAACATTCCGATTCAAGGTTTTTCATAATATTATATAATATTCTTTACTGAATTTAATAAATGTTAGTAAACTTTTTATGTGATTTTTTTTTTATTAACTGTCACTTAACATTTTCAAATGGTTCTATAAGCACAATATAGGTAGTGTTTCAAGTGTTATTATTATACCGGGATCGGTTTAGTTTCGATTTTTCTCCAATTCAGTGATGACTATTATTATAGGTACGACACAGTAGATAACATTTGACTGCAGACGAATAATTGAAAACAAAAATATGTTATAAATACAATGAAAAGACTCGTAGGCATATGTACTGTTTTATTGTTGGTCTATACTCATCGTGCTTGTATAATATTATTATCCTCTACGACGACGAGACTACTGCAGCACGTCCTCTCCCGCACAATGCCGCGCCGGCGTTGATGTCCCTTGGACAAGCGCGTCCGCCGAATAGGTTTCACCATGACTCGCGTCGTTGTAATATTATATTATATTATATTTATTATCATCGTGGTCGTCGCCGTATATCGAGGAAAATTAAGTCGGCCGCCGCCGCCACCGGGATAACACAATAAAAAACGGGGTTACGGAAATCGGTTCGACAGGATGTACAATACATATTATGTAGGTACGCGGCTCGCACGCAGATACGTTAGACCGATAAAAAAACACGACACCGTATAGGTACAACATAATATAATGTACTAGGTAGGTACACGATATAATAATAATATAATGTACGTGCACCGTTGGCATTGACCGGCCACCGCCGCCGCCGCCGCCGCCGACGATCACTCAAGTGTGAATCCTGGGCCGTATGTGTAGATACGTATATAATATTATAATGTGCGTAATACCTGCGCTACCGCCGCCGGGAATTACATATTGTTTTATTTTTTCGGTCTGCGGGTGCACCTATGTATATTTTACCTATATATATATATATATAATGCATATAGTCCGTACAAGCTAATTCCATTGTGCCACTCATTGTATAATATATTATATGTATGATAAAACATGTTAGATATATATTGTGCGCTCAAGTGCTCCGCGGACACATGTGCGACGACATTATCATTGTAAATTATAATATAATACAGGTATTATTTTATTGTAGAACGGGGTGCAAATAATATCCGGTTAATCTCCTATCCGTCCATCGGTTTCAGATCGGTGAACGATTGTTTCGGCTGGACTGTCATTACATATTATATATATATATATATATGCAGTTGCAGCGCCGCCCGCCGTCACGAATTATTCGTCGTTACCATTATATTATATTATTATTATTATTATTATTATGATCATCGCATCACCGTCCATGATCATTGACATCGGGTGTGCCAACCAGGAAGTAATAGAAAACTGTTTTTTTTTTTAAATACCTAAACGGAACTAGTCAAAAAATAATAAACTGACTAAAACATCAACGCAATATTATAGGAGGTACGTACACTCTATCGCCGCCGCCCTTCAACGGAAACGGTGTTTGAATGCGCTCATCACGACGCCATAATATTATTGTATTATATTTTAGAATACAACAATAATGATAATATGCCGCTATGATTCGTTGGGAATTTGAGGATTATCAACCAAAAACGACAAATCTGTCATTATATTTTTATTTTTTATTAAAATAACTACAGTTATTGGCCGTCATGTTTAATTACGTATTCGCTGTAAGAAAAACTTATTATATGGAGCCTTGTCATTAAATTGTCAAGTTTTTTTACTTGCAAACAAACATTTTATCATTCATAAATCAAATAAAAACCAAGGAAAGTTGAACATTTCAATTAGGTATTTATCTAATAAAAACATCATAAAAGCAACTAAAATTAATTTACATTTAAGATTTTGTCCATAAAATATAATCAATATAAATGTTTGGTGAAAAATTCACATCTCTACAACTACCTATATATTTATTTTTAAATTACAACAAAATATTAACAAAACCAATCAGAATCTAAAAAAACAAAACTATAATAGGTATAAACTAATTATGTTATACATACATATAGGTATCTATTTTAAAAATGGAAGTCATAGG
Organism: Pentalonia nigronervosa; assembly: GCA_014851325.1. Lineage (NCBI taxonomy): Eukaryota > Metazoa > Arthropoda > Insecta > Hemiptera > Aphididae > Pentalonia > Pentalonia nigronervosa. The sequence goes on from JACXSJ010000059.1 coordinate 45,070, forward strand.
TACGTTATTAGAAAACCATACAGTCATTTCAAATAACATATATTTATACCTTCTTTATGTTTAGGTATAGTTTTATGAAGTACGTTTGTCGTCATGCAATTACAACTTATAGGTATAGTGTCATGGTAAACTTGAAATTTTTCGGAGGCTAGTAGTCTAATATTTCACTTACCCTACAGCACCAAATAACCCGATAAAGATGCATTCACTGTCATAATTATTGTAACTATAACTGTTGTAGTTATCACCAAAACATTACGGTTATTTATTTATTTATTTGGTATTAAACGGACAAGGCCCTGTTTTAATAAACAACAACACAACAACATTACAATCATTATGATAGTCAAAATATAACACAGTAGAGATAATAATATTAATAATAATAATAATAATAGTAGTAATAGTAAAAACAATGACAATAATTATTATATTATAATATAAACGTAGCTATGAGTTAAAAATTAAAGAATTATAATACAATTTGAACGAGTATAAATTTGGTGAGTTGAACATATCAGTTTTTAATTTATTATCGGTTTGCATTACTTTATTGCAGGGAGTGTTATTTGCATAGTTGGTAACTTGTAGGCTTAAATTAAATGTGTTTGCTGATCGTATATTAAGAGTTGGTGTATAGAAGAATAAACGACTTAAAAAATTTAGACAATCAACATTACCAGTAAAAAGTTTATATAGGAAACATAAGTCATACGTCTCTGTTCCAACGTTTGAAGGTTTAATATAGATAACAACGAATTGTAAGTAGTGTATGGTTCTCTAGGAATGGAGCATTTAATTGAGATAAAGCATAAGAATTTTTGTTGTACTTTTTCCAATTTTGATTTATTGCATAACTGGTAGGGAGACCATATAACTGAACCATGTTCACAGATGGGTCGTAGTAACGAACAGTAAATTGATTTTAAAGCAAATTTATCGGTAAAGCTCGCACAATTACGATTAATAAAATTTAATAATTGACGCGATTTATTAATAACCATGTCAATATGACAATCGAATTTTAGTTTTAGATCATATAATATAACAAGGTCTATAATAGGACTCGTGGAGCGTAGAAGAGTTTCACCATCTATAAAATAATTATAGTTAATAGTCGATCTAGCTCTAGAGAAGTTAGTTAATAGTAAATAATATTACCACCTATTGGACATTACTAACCGATCACCACCGCTTAAGGAATTCAGAGGCAGCCGCCTCTCGATTACCCCATTTGCCACGCCATTGAGTCTAAGTATAAGTAGTTTTTCTTCTAGTTTGCATCCAAAAAACTTTTTCTCATTGCCACAAGAAAGACATCAGAATATCCACAAGAAAGACATCAGAATATTTTGTGCACTTTCAAATACCTATGAACCCCCCACACACAATTTCGTTAGTCTCCCGCTGGTTTTAGATTGTGTGTATGCACATTGATATAGAGTTCGTCGTCGTTGTCGTCTATTCCTATTTCCTATAATAACTACATTATAATTTGAGTCTAGAATATCATCATGTGCGTGGTATATTGTAATAGTTGTGCAACAAAATTTATTTTATGTACCAACGGCAGCAGTTGTATTGACAGTATCGCATAATATTCTCTTGTCTAGCGCGCATTGTTCGAACGCACTGCACAATCGGACAATTACCGTATAAGTAGGTATAGGTACAGCGTATATTATTAGTGTAATACGCGTACTTTATTATATACCTTTGTGCGTCTTATCCGGAGAGTTATCGGAACATTAACATTTTGCGCTAAAGCCACACGGCACATAATAATACAATATTATATTGTTGGGTTTACGCGTGTTACGGGTCCGTCTTGAATTTTTATGACACCCGCCTGTGTATGTGAGAATGCGAAAACATACGATATCGGTCACGTGGACGAGGAGCGAAATGATGTTTACCGTGGGTAACAATAACCGTTAAATCCCGATGGTTTGAAAACGACCAGACACGACCACATAAAATGTACCCACCATCACCTATACACACACGCGACACGCGAGTGTGCGATGCGCGTGTAGGTGCATCGTTAGTGATATCACTATAATAATAATATGTAAGTAGGTATATAATATTATTTGCTGGATATCTGCAGCAGCAGCAGGAGACGGACTCTCCGTATACAAGAGCGAACATTAAGACGGCCGCGACGTTATGTTAAATCGAAGAGAAAAAAACGTCCGCACGACCGTTATTCGGACTTAGGATAGGACCAAGGTAAGGTATAGCCGATGCACGAGATCCCGCATTCATACAAGCGCCCAGAACCAGAATTGGATTTTGCGTACCCGTGCGTACCGTTGTTTATTGGTCGGTTACGGAGTTCAAATTTGTTTTTACAAACGAGTTACGAAAAAGTGTTACGGGTCTAAAATGTTGTCCGTAAATTCATAAATATAATAATATAGACATAATATGACCTAACCTATATATGACTGCGATTATAACGATGTACAGAATTGACACGACGGACGTTGCGTACGTAGAATATACATAATTGCACTTATATACTCGTACAAAGCTGTATTTTATATTGTTTTTAAAATCTATCGGCAATTTTTTTTCGTCGACAATACATTTCGTGCCAAAATCGAATGGTACTATAGTGATCTAAACGCCAATTTATTTAAAATGTATTGTTGCGGGTATTTTTTTTTTTCATAATCTACTAAAGCATAAAGCTGATAAACACATTTAACGCGTAATATATATTGTGTATCTCCATTTTGTGTTAGATATATATAACATTTATTATTAAGAGGTCGACAGTTTATATAGTTGCATCGTAGCAGAATTAAAGATAAATCGTGCAAGCCTCAAACGCTAGCGTGACAGAAAGAACTTCTCGTTCCCAATACAGATTAGTTATTTAAAAGCTCATTATGTGTAGCAACACAAAAATAATAATAATTCGTATAAAAAATAAATACTCAGATCTTTCGTTAGTTTTTTTGTTCGTGAAGCGCATGTAGATTGCTATAAATGAACGCCAAGTTAGCAGAGAATTTATATATATATATATATATATATATATATATAGTTCCGTAACAACTTTGCTCCATAATATATTATATTGTATCAAACACGTAGACCTTAAAGGTTCTCGTTTTACGCATCTAGTCGAAAATCGCCCTATTTCCCGTTTTTCTGCTTTCCAAAACTCCTCCGTCTGCAGCGTGTAACCTTATCCCCGTCAGCGCGTTCACGTCCGACCAACGTAGGTAAAAAATAATAATTATATTACGCCGTGGACAGAGCAAACGCGATCGCATTACAAATGCTTCTTTCCTCGTGTTAAACACACACGTTTTACCGCTATTCACGTAAGGGGTGGGGGGGGGGGCACGAGACACTGCGATCGTTTTTAAGGTTTTCTCGGGACAGAGGGGAATAATAAGCGTCAAGTTTCGGGACCAATGTCGCTCGGTCTCAATACACATAATATTATTGTTACAATGATAATAACATAATAATGCACAAACGTAGGTGTATACCTACTACTTTGCTAAAGTGAAAAGCGCAGTAAATGAACATTTTTCAAAAATGATATTATTGCAGAATATTGTTTGTTGGGCCATATTTTACATCGTTTTTACTACAGGTTAAAACGCAGTAATACCATCAAAACGAGTCTTTACTAATATAATATGCAGTACCTACCGAGATGTCACCGAATACTAGATAAATAAGCAGTAAATGAAATGTCCTAAAATAAAGCGCAGTATATTATTACATTTTGTGTAGTTATACTGCTTATAAGTTTAGTACATTTATTTAGGTGTATACATAATATACCGTGTATTTATCTAGTAACCCTAGGTTAACTGCCCTATAACAGATAGCAGTATCTACGTGTTCTAATTATTAAATGTCAATATTTTGAATTTTTTCCGTACCTAATTATTCAATAAAATATATAAATTTTAATGAGTTTGTTCTTATGGTAAATCAAATATATATATATCATAAATATATGTAGATTCTGCCTTTTTAATTGTAATCATATTCTTTGATTATCACAAACGCAGTATCTACTTAATTTTTCCCAAAAAGGTATAAATAACAAACTGGAAAAAAAATTATCTCGAACGATTTCTGAAATAAATTACAACAAATATATTGATAGGCACTACATATTCAGAGCTAATTTTGATGGATGGTATAAATGCCATGGGATGTTACTTGCATTTTAACCTAGTAAATACGCTGTAAAACGGCCCAACAAACAAAATCCTACAGTAATAATATAGCATTTTTGAAAAACTCACTGCCTTTCATTTCACGAACATAATATATGCGCGTGTTTAAAACGGCGTTTGATAATATAATATTCGTTTCGACTTGCCGCCGCCGCTCTGATTGCACCCAAACAACGCATTTTCAATTCACATCCTGCGTAGCGGCAATCGTAGCAGCGGGTGTGTGCCCTACCCCGTGCCTCGATTAACGGACCGGAACTACGGTCGAGCTCGAATAATTCTCCATCCGTTTGTTTACACAGACTAAGTTTGTGTTGCTCGGAATCACAAATAATTATAATATATTATTGTTATTGGACTACGACTGCGTGTTATATGTGCGACAAACAATTTTCACATTCACAAAAAAAAAAAAAAAATATCGATTGCGCGTACGATACATTATAATATAATTAAGACCCGGGCTTGCAAACATTATACAGTAACGTTATATATGACAAAAATACGATTGAAATTTGTAAACGAAATTAAAACGGAAAACAGTAAACGAAAATATTTAAATACTACAAAACAAAATATTTATTGATACAGCATTAGACAAAACGTAATACATAGAATATCCATTAAACGAAAATAATGCAAAACGAAATAACATTATATTCATTTGCTTAAAAGTTATAATATCGGTTTCGTATAGAAATATATCTTATTCCACCTTATTTAGCAATCAATCCGGTGGATTGTCTACCTGATAATATACTGTTTACATATTTTCTGCGATCCGACGCAGTTAGTTGCATGTAAATCACTTGAGGTTATTCTTGACTTAACATTTGGCTCGGGCAACGCCGGGCAGGACAGTTATCTATTTTTTATGTAAAAAAATGAATGTTGGTTTGTCTGACTGTCCTTAATGCATTCCCAAACCATTCAAACGATTTCGATTAAATTTGGGACAGAGATAGATTAGACCTCTGGGAAGAAGATAGGCTAATTTAAAAAGGGAGAGGTCCAACCCCGGAATCTGCTCAAACAAGGATTTTGAGATTCACGATGAAAATATTTGTTTATAAATGGTTGCTATTGGTTTATAATAATAATAATGAGTTGCAATAACAATTAGTGCGAAATAAATTATTATTAATATTTATTATCACTGAATAAAAAAAGTCTTTTATATATGTTTATTTTTATTTGATTGTTATTTTTAAATTAATTGTTTCCATGGCACATGCGTCTATGGCACTCAGAGTTTTAATAGGATTCGTGAATTTTAAATTGACAGTTCGTCAATGTTTTCCCAAATATAGCACAAAATTATAGATATCATTAGTGGCTTAGTGCACGAGCTTTATTAGCAGCCAAAAACAACGATGTAAATACAAACAATTTCAGCATTCAAATAAAAATTCCAGGCGATACGACAACGTACAAATTCATCGATAATGTAATGAAACAAGATGAAGTTGTCAATTATCCAATTGAATTCTTAAAATCATTTGATTTTCTAGGCATACCACCGCACGTTTTAACATTGAAAGCTGGCATATCCATAATTCTTCTACGAAGCATCAATTCACCACGACTCTGCAACGGTATCGAGCGAAGAAGTTGACGAACAACATTATCGAAGCTACAATTTTAAACAGAAAATGTAAAGGCAAAGATATACTGTTTCCAAATGATTCCAACAGATATGCCATTCGAATTCAAACGTTTACAGTTTCCGGTGCGACTCGCCTTTGCAAGGACCATCAACAAAGCATAAGGGCAATCGCTACAAGTGTGTAAACTGAATTTGGAAAATCCATGTTTCTCGCATGGACAGCTGCATGTAACCTGTTCATGCGTCGGAAAACTTTCTAATTGAATTGTGTACTCACCAGATGGAAAAACAATAAATATTGTGTATCCAAAAATACTTCAATAAATAGCACTCAATCAAAAACATGAATTGTAAAATATGTATAAGACATATTATACATATAGAGTTATTGCATTAAGTATATAAGTAACAGTAAATAAATTATAAACGCAATTAAATTGCTGAAGTATAATTATCTGCACAGGATTATCAGTATAGTGACTTGAAAGCCTTGAGATCGCGTGGCCTTACAGTTATTGTTTAACATTTTATCAATATATCACAGTTGTTTATATTATGTCAATCTCCATTAATCAGTGTTACAATATTTGAAACCATGTAAAATGAGTTCTATTTTTGAATTAGTCAATAAGAAAACGTCGGCGTCACGCGACGCCGGTGCCGCACCGCTTTCGTTATTAATTATTGCCGATTTTTCACATGATAATAATGATACAGATAATATTATGTAATAATATTTATACATATTATACCAAGGGTTTCTCGACGTTTTCCCGTACAAATCAATGTGGCAGAAGGAAATGAGAAATCGCGGTAGCCCACCCTGACCGCCCGAAAACGTATATATTTAACGAAAATGTAATTTGAGTTATTAATAAACAATAGCCCAGTATCGAACCGATGAATAATTTACACGTGTCGTGTCACGATAGAATTTGCAGTTTTGTGCGTTATTTCAATAATTGATTGTCGGAAAGAAGACAGTGAAAAACTATACGTAAAATCAACAAAAAAAAAAGTTTCGTGCACAAAATAATCAATAAATAAATACATAAAGGACGCATTACATGCACATAAATATATACTTATGCAAACACACTTCAATATTATTACAGTGAAATCAACGAAATATTAATTTAGCTATCGATATAATTATATTATATTACCTACGTTAAACATATTATCGAAATAATAGATTTGTTAAATAATAAATAGGTACCTAGTGTTATTGTAAAATGATTTATACATGGCTTAAAAATTGGTTTTTTTGAAAATATTCGTTGAAAATTCAATTTTTTTTTTATTTCTCGTTTTGAGAATAATATATTATATAGGTAGGTGCTGCTGTTGTAGTTTTAATTTTGAACCTTAAACCTTCGTGTAGATTATGTATAATGTATAAATTGCATTATTATGTTGATTTTCATAATATTGTATTCACTTAAATGGTCAAAAGCACATAAATACATTTTTTAAGTGCTTCGATTGTAATAATAGTAATGCCGATATAATATGTATAAAATATGCTTCCATTTATTTAAACGAAACTAGGTCACCTGTAGTTATATTCTTACGATAAAAGCAGATTCAAACAATGGTACTCGTAATCGTTATAATTAATTGTTGATTGGTAGGTGCTTGTATTATTTCAATCAAATAGAGAAAAACTATTTAACTGAATGTCTGGTTTATCACGATAATAAATTCGTGTGTCGAATAAAAACATGACAACATAACAATTACCATAAATCGTGAGCTACAACAAGACATGGACACTGAAACATAACAAAACGCTCTAACGCGGAAAGTGTTATTTATATATTAGGTAGCAATAATACAAGTTCTTTAAATATGCAACTGGAGAAGACCGGGTAAGATACGGCTCGAGATAAAAACTTGAATTTTTTATAATAATTCGAATATTTATGGCCAAAGCTGATAACTAGACAATATTGTACGATTCATACTCAGATTCAAAATTACGCATAACCATCATATCATTATTATTATAGTGAAATATTATTTTAATTTAAAGTTATATTTTATGACGTCCACATGAATTATTTCATGCACACATCACTAAAATTGTACCTATAATATCTTTTACGACCCGTAAAACGAATCTTTAAATTATTATATTGTGTTTTATAACATGTCGCAATATTTTACTAATTATTGTGAAATCTCAAAACTACGTAGGTAGTCACTGAAAATTAAAATAACATATTAAATACGTCATTATTATTACTATACTTAACAATTATTATAGATCTATATAGAAAATAACTATAAAATGTTTATAGTGGTGTAAGATCTCTATGCCAAACTAAACAAGCGTAGTATTATTATCAGTGACAGTAATCGATGATACAATTATTTATTGTTTTTAACGATTATTAACTATCTAAAATCGTCCATGAAAGAGACAAAATATCCTGGACGCAGTAAATGACACGCATTAAAATTAACACAATGTGGAGTTCAATTATCTTTTTCATACCACATCGGTACGTCAGCTGTTGGATGCAAGTATATAAAACATATGTTTTTTTTTGCTATAACGCATAATAATACGCTCAGCTGTGTTTTGTTTTAAAAACTAGTTATTATTTTTTTTTCGCTTCAAAAAATATCAAATAATACCCTCTCTGGCACAAAGGATATTTTATCTTTTTTTTTTGCATTATTCTGCTTGAGATATAAAATATTATATTTTCATAACGTCACTGCTATTATAGTATTAATTGTATTGATACATTTTCACATGGATTATGTTTGAAAAATGAAAAGCTATAAGTAATAGTTTTTAAAAATAAAACGAATCGTTATTATTTTATTTGCATTTTTTTCGAATAAACATCGAAATTATAAACAAATAGTATACGTAATGTAATATACAGTACAATAAATATAAGAATATTAACATATAAATACTGGATTCAGTGTTTGATAAAAACCTGAAAAATAAATAGATTTAATTTTTTTTTTATATATATTGTTGTTAATATATAACACTACACGAGATCAACTCTAGTGAACGATGAGATTCAAACGATACGACGGTAGTAATCTTTTACGCTGTACAGTACAAATATGTAGACTCGGATAAGATTCAAATATTTTTTTGGTAATATAAACTGGAACAGAAAATAACAGCTGAATAACTAAAAAAAGAAAAACAAACGTTTAATAATGACAATGACTGAAGACTATCAAAGAGCATTTCATTGAAAATTTTTTACCAAATCGACTATAATTATTGTAAAATTTAAAATATTAGGATTTTGCTAGAGAAAAAGATTATTTTAGTATCAGAAGTGAAGTATCTTGGTATTATAATATTTTATCATTACAATTTTCAGTGTGAGATGCCAAGTAGATATAATGAGGAAAATAAATTAGTTATACATTAAATAGAAAACTTAACTCAGCCGTATAAAATAAAGGTAACTATAACTCTCGTTCTCCATTACACAGTGGTACAAGAAATACGAAGACCGTATTTATCTATTATTAAATCGTGTTATACAACATAAAATTAACAAAATTACAAATCCTTATTCAAAAATGTATAGAGTAAAAGATTTTTATTTTTATATAAAAATGTAATACAACTAATAGGTACTTAAAAGAAATCAAATTTGTAAACACATAAAAATACTAAACAAGACTAACCTTATAGTAAAATACATTTAAATATTTTAACAAAAGTAAATTATAGATAAATAGGTATATTATAGATTAAAATTAATAAAAACTTATAATTAATTATAACTGTTATTAGTTCAAAATCATTTTTTCAATATTTATGAGCCGTTTATTTTAATTTAAAACAAAAAATAAATCATATAATTACAGTTAACTGAGAAATAGTCTATAAACGTTTAAAATATTTCAAATTTTCTTCACATATAAAATAGTTAATTTTAGGACATTTCCACTAATGTCCAAAAATCCTTGATGAACAATTTTTGATTGTTTAAAAAGAAATTGGCCGTTAGTGTGTTAAATAAGTTAAAGAAGTTTATGTAATAGGCATAATAAAGTTTTAAAAAATAATATAGGTCCTTTTCAATATTGCCCAACTAACCGTAATCAGCATAATTGGATGGTTTTTAAAGTGCTAGTCTAAATGTTGGCCGTTGGTGTGACTTAGTGACTAATGGGCACTAAGAGCCCTGACATTGGGAAAGTTGCAAATATTTTTTTAAGGAGCTTCCAACAATTAATTGTAAAATCATTCTAATAATTTCCTGCAAAGACCATCAAAATTATTAAATAGGTCTATTATTAATTCCATTACATATATGTCACTAAATTCTTGAACATATCTTAATGTCTAAAAAAGCTTTCGAAAAAGTATATTATATTGTATTTATTGTACTTTTAAATTGCTGTAAGATTAACTTATGAGTTATGGGGAACCTTGTCTTAAAAAATGTTGGTTAAAAATAAAATCGTTGTTAACATTTATAGAAAATGTAAATTCAAAAAAGTTTAAAATTGTAAACGATCTATAAATAATATGAACTCTGATATTGAATAAATATTTGTAAGTATTCTGTCTTCTCGCGGTTATTTATAAAAAAGTATTGTTAGTTTTTGATATTTTAATTTTCAGAGCACTTCAAAGGCTAGGTACTTGATACGATTTCCTACCCGCGACTACAACCATCATAATAATTGGAGATTGAAGCATAATTTTAGCGCTTAAAAAGATGGGCGACAGACACAGAAATAAAAAAAACACACACGCACACATCATATTAAAATCGATGCATACAATATATTATTGGAATCTAAGACGTGTGTAGAAATAAAGCGCTATTACTCATGCCACGTCTTTATACAATATCGTAATTTATTTTTTATATACGCAAGGTACGTAAACAATCCGCTTTGTATTGAGTAACTCGCCACCGGCCATTAAAAATGATACGCGACTATGTACCGGTGCCTACGTATGTTTTGCTAAACGTCAAAGAGGTTTTTTCTTTTTACAATCGATTTATTATACTAAAGTAACGACTCTGGTCGTGCATGTACTAATAAATAAATTAACAATTTCGATTGTGTAAAACGACATTCAGTTACCGATTTTGATGACCGTATTACATATTGTGTTTAAGTAGGCACAGACACCTCTTAATACCTATAATATTATAATAATTGTTATTATAATCGTTTATATTTATACAGCTCTAACGCGCGAACGACTGCGCCCTAAATAATTATTGCTGTGACGCAATCAAAAAATAAACGTAACCATATGTTATTTTTGTCTTATGTTTTTGAGAAGAATCCTCGCGCGATTTCTCCCGTTCTAGTAAAGCGCCGGGCTTCTTTATTATTATTATTATTATCAGGAGAATTTTTCCGTCAGACCGTGACGATTAAAACAAAATAAACACTTATGGCGTGTCGAGATCACAATGGCGAGCAGTTATTCGAGAAGACTCGGACAAGACGATACTTTTTTTTTACGGTGGAAAAACGGGGAAAAATCACGTTCATGTATCGCGTATATATTATATTATATACCTTCAACGCACATAACGCCCGAACCTCTTATTCTCGACAATATCCCGAATTATCTCAAAACCATACTGATATATTAATATTATATTATTTTAGTATCTTCGTCGTATATCTAAGCGTCTGTGTGTGTCCGAAGAGGTACTTTGTTGTTTTTACACCTACCTTGAGCCGTATCATATCAAATCATTTCACGAACTGAACTTTATAGGAATATTAATTTTATTTTATAATTTATCATAACCATTAGGTATCTATATCGATTATAAAAGACCAAGGGTTGCAAACGTTATAATAAAGTTATATATGACAAAAAACATTTGCAATTTGTAAAAGTAATTAACACAAAAAACGGTAAACAAAAAAAAACAAATATCACATAACAAAATATTCCGATTAACAAAATATAAAATATATCATTAACCAAACGTAACGCATAACGAAACACGCAGAACATAGTATTAAATTAAATAATTTAAAATCCATTTACTTAAAAATTATAATATTTGTTTCGTATAAATATTTATTCTACGTGATTTATATTTATCTTAGCAACCAATCCAATAATGATTACCGACTTGTGTTTATCCATTTTTATATTTTGTTATTCGAAATAAGAGTGACTGCAGATGGAATGCGTTTTGTTGATATTTGAAATATTAATATGAATAAGTCAGCAAGTTTAACGTGGCATCGAAATTCTATTCAACCCATTTGTATAGATATTTTTTGTCATCTACATTTTTATAAAAATCGTTTTTTGTGAAAATTTTGAATACTTTATAATTGCTCATATTAATTTCTTATCAAATGAATCTCTTGATATAATAATATCGTAATGGTAGTTTAACCCTACATTATTATATTTAAAACTGTTTATCATTTGCCCATTTTAATATTAATTTAGAGTAGATATATTTAGTCGGTTCTAGTTCCGCAAATACCAGATCCCCGCCCGCCATATTGTCGCGTACGTGTCTGGCCGTCCACCCCCTCCCTTCCATGTCTATTACACACGTTCCTAGCCATTCCCCCTCCCCTCCCTATATACTTATCACATACGTGCTACACCTTTCCCCTGTCTCCCATACATTTTTATCACATGCATGCCAGGCCTCCCCTCATATACACATCCATACCTATGACGTACACGGTATTACTCCATTCCATCCATACTTATCACTTACATGCTGTGCCCCCCCCCACCTCCATATAACCATTAGAAAAACAAAAAATATAAATTAATAAAATTATAATATTCTGTCTTAGAATTGAACTGAATGTGATAGGTCTTCACGTAACACATTAATCCCATTCTGACTCTAACCCATTATACATTTTGATTAAAACCAGTGTACTTACCTAATAAAATTAAAATAAAATATTATATACGTATTGAGTAAATAAATTAAAGTGCGGAACCTTTAATAGCTTTTTAATGATCTAAGAGTAGTATTAAAAATTATTATGTCTCGCCCACAAGCTTATTTTGAAATAAATATAGTAGTGTTATCTACAATATCATCAGTATTACTACAACTGCTCTTGAATCAAGTCGTTTTTACTTATTTTCTTTTCTATATTTAAAATCATTCTTATACTGATTAAAAACTAAATTTACAAGTGCTTCTAAAGATGGCTGGTTCAATCGTGGATAATGCAGCTATATATAAGAAAACGTTATAATATAATATAATATACCACCTTTGGAGCTCATCGATTCTATTAACTATACGTTAAACTTTGCAAAACGTAAGTTTATGCACATTAGAATCAATCCGACTGATATGTTTAGAGTAGCAGTGCATATAATAACACCATCATGTTATGTTAATATTTCAACTGAGTTTCTGTAACGGATATTTTCATTGATGAATAATATCCTATAATTTATTTTGAAGCAACCCAGAAAATATAAAAGAACCATATTTCTCGAGACAGAAAATTTTAAATTATTTAGCATGATGTATAGCGAGGACAACACCTTAGTTATAGAGACTAAGCTACATAACGGATGTCGAATTCTTTTATATCGTATGAAACTCATACGATTACAATATTTAGAATGGTACATTTTCGAGATGATTGTACGAAAATAAACTATCATACAGCCAATCATCTTAAAATAATTTGATATATTTACCCAGTATTTCGATAAAGAACTCGTTAAAGCAGAGTCAACACCAAAAACGAGTAAAGAAATAACTACGTTTATTAAAAACGTATATGACGATCATATTATTATAAACAGTCCTAAACATGATATTAATTTCATCAGCCACCACAAAATGTATGCATTATCACAATTAGTAGAACATTCGATACAACGATGGGATAAGGAAATGTCACCAAAGGTAATTACAAACAATATATTTATACCATATTATATATAAATAAATAATATATTTATTATTTTAGATATTTAACGGATATTCGGTAATAGTTTCTCCGACCTCACCGAGCTCATCATCAATCGGCATCATGACAGATGATTTGATAAAGAAAATATTGCAGAAGATATTTCTATAGCAAAAGTAATTTATAAAATAATAATAATAAATATATAATTTTTATGTAAATATACTTTTTTCGGCCACACGATTTAATTGACGACCCTCGGTCATTCGATGTGAACAATGGTCCTAATTTATGCGATATTTATCTGGTCCAGATCAAGTAACATATGTTGCATTTCCAACACCACGTTACACGAAGAAAAAAGAGCAAAATCTTTTTAATAGTTATATGCATTATTAGTTTATATGAAATAAAAAGACATGATATTATGTATAAAAAGTATTTTTTATTCATTGAAATAATATTAAGATTTACAATAAATATTTATATTGTTCTTACTTCATCATTAAATAGATTCTAAGTTATAATTTGATCATGTGATATTAAGCAATATGCTGAAGTGGAAGCCTAGAAACGCTAGAAACGCTTCATTGGATTCGATTTCAATCCTAAGGTCGATCGTCAATGTTTTTACATTATCGTTCTGTCTACTCATATCAACAACTATAATCGGGGATAGTTTTTTGAAATCTGATCGAGTCAATAGAAGTGTAACATTTTCGTGATCGTAGTAAGATTTTTAAAACTCAGCATATGCATGGTATAATGTAGTTTTTACTTTCCAGGAGTGCAATGTGTTTTGCGGTAAACAAGGATATTCGCACAACTCCTACGATCTAAATGCCCATGTTAAAGGTTTTTGATTGCTTACTACTTTCAACAACCGTATTTTTTTTATCGCTGACCTTGGCTATAAGTATTTTCGACAATATTTTCGTGATATTTATTTTAACGTCTTTTAGCTTAGGTGCGTCTGTGACAACTACTTCATTGTTTTTATACTGTTTCAATATAATGCTTTAATATTAATTGTTGATCGTAGTTGATTAAAATACGTTTATAGTCTTCGCAAAAACCAAATAAATCTTTTAGATTTATACATCCATTAAACATATCGCTTTCAATAAAATCTTGATTAATATTTTTAAATCATTATCCCAAGTTGCGTTATGGTGCGATGTAATATTTGATTTATTGTATGAGTAGTATCCTTTCAGTATTGTAGTTATCCCCGGATTGACGAGTTTCTGAATTTGATTGCCATTCAAATCATATTTCATTTTGGAGAAAAGAAATGACAGTCCATTGTTTATAAAACGGACATCGTCAGTCATCCCCATAAGTTTAATTATTGAGCCTTTAATGTAAATATAACTTTCACATGTTAGAGTATAGGTCTCTTAATTATGTGACGCAATACGCACTTCACCGTTATTGAAGAAGGGCGGATGTTGAATAAGGGAAAAAGAATGATAATCGATCGGTAACATACATTGATTAACTTGTTGTCCTGATTTTTTAAAATAATCTCGGCATGCGTGATTGACGAACAATTGATAGAATAAAAAAACCAAATGTGACGGATACTCTATAACTTTATAGTCCAGAGGTATAAAAAATTCGGATAAAACTTGTGTATTGTATGACACTACTTCCCGTTCTTGAATGAGCCCGCGATCAGGTTCGATTTGACATATATACAGTTTGTTTTGGTGATATTTGCCAGCATATCCGATTAATGTTTAACATTAGCCGTATACACACGTTTTTCAAAACCCAATAACTCGTTTATACTATTAGACACGGATAAATCTATAGACGCGTTACACAGCACACAGCATTTCACATTTTAACGTGTTATTATTCCTCTTCAACTCGAACGAAATCCTGGTATCAGCTAGTATATGCTTTATTTATCGCCTCGATTTCGCTAAATTCATAAGAGCCTGTGGGTAATGAGTAGACCTCACGTGTTGTTTTCTCACTCTTATTCTTAGAATATATGAAACAAATTTGATTGCACCTGTCGTTTATATTAGGAATAGAATTATTTGTCTGAAAGCCCAATAGATAAATATTAGCATTTTTACTGACTTTTATCGGTGGAAAAAAGTCGCAAGGCAATTCGCTCGAGTTACCGTTTAACGTTATAGTGTACATGATAAAAATCTTAAACACAAATGCCCGCAGTTTGTCGTATTATATTTCTGATGTCTTTCGTAATTATATTCGATATTACAATCGTCGAAATATTTCTGTAATTCTAGTGGTGGTGGAAGATTTCCAAAACTATCGTAGTATTTAACTTGTTTGCCGATTTTTCTATACGCCACCCAATGAGTTCCTTCACCCCTCTCAACATTCAAATTTACTACGGCCGACTCTTGACGTTTAGAATGAGAAGGCAACTTGTCTCTGGATAATATATTGATGAAATGAGGTATTTTCAGCATGTTGGCGTATTTTATAATCTCATAATCGTACAGTGCTCTATCGGGTAATATGGTAATTAGTTTTTTGTCGGTTTTCTAGATTTCTTCACCGACCTGCCTTTGTAAGGCGCTAGGTATAAACCTTTATCGTTTACTATTTTATAAGAATTCCTCTTGTATGGAGTGAGATATAAACCCTTACCCAAATGAATGGAGTGTTCTTATCAGATTTTAAATCATTCATGACTTTTACTATATTACCAACACCGCCAGTAAGCGCGCCTAATATGGATAAACTAGCAAAAATAGGTATTAAAGAAAGAACACCGCCCTTTTTCAGAATCGGTATAATTTTAAGAGTTTTAGCTTTCTTAGTTTTCGATTTTTTAGCCGCTGTCAGATATGTCCTTATTATTTTAGTCATATTCTTCTCATCCGTTTTATTTTTAATCACATTTTTAGCAGCCGCGACCATTCGTTTGAATCCGCAACCAGCTCCCATCTTGCGCTTGACTTTCATGGCTGTAGTGACCAGCCAGGAAGCAGCTTTCTTCTTAATACCAGTGTTTTTAGATTTAAACAACTCCCAAGCTTGATTTTCCAATATTTCATCGGCCTTGTGTCTATCAGTCAGTGAATTACTTTTATCATACGCGATATCATGAGCTCTAGACAACTCGTCTAATCTGTTTACGCCTCGATCGCCACGTGCTAACCTTTCTTTTAATTTAGTACCAGAATCGGTGAATCTAAAATCAAATACGAAATTTAATTTAAGTTTAATAATGTAGTCTACTGATTTACCTGTAGCCGGGTAAATGTAATTACATCGGTAAATGGATTATTACTGAGTTAACAAGGCCGGAATCATTATTGCTTATCATTATGTATCCGTCACTGTTCTTCACTCTCACTATCGGTACGTTGGTTGACTGTAACAACTTACTCAGTCTATCAGCAATCGCAACCAAAGTTATCACAAAATCTTTAGCTACTGTATTCTCTGTATTTGATCCTCGGAAAATTACTGGGGCTCGTGGAATGCTGTATCGTTTTAACAACTCCAGTGGTTGTCGTCTGATGCTTTTACGAGAAACTCATAATTCATTGGATGATGTAAATGTACACCCTTCGTATTCATCCCCAAGTGCTCTATATTATTCTCTATAAGGGCCTCGAAATTGGCATATATTACGAAAGGTATTCGCTGAGCTTTTTCCCACGCCTTAAATTTAAATGTAGCTCTTCTAGGGGGCAAAAATGGTAATATAAGTTTATTAGGTCTACATATTTTCATATGTTGTTCTAGCACAGCTTTTCCGGACAATCTATGATTTTTTTTTTTTGTCCATCAAACCCAGTAAAATATTTTTTACATATAAAAAAACGACCCTCGTGTAATGTTTTTTGTTTTCTAACTAGTCTTGAGAAATTTGAGATGTATGTATAGTGTGATCGTTTGTTGCACTCTAATACTAAAAGATCAAAATGATTTGATTTTTCTGAGTAGACAACTCTTAACGGGAATACTAATATGTTTCAATTCAGATTTGAGGAATTTCAGACCGTATATATTTATCGTCGTATCATCAATTTTACTCTCAAATATAGGAATTTCTGAAATGGGGTAGGGAAACTTAAACTGGAAAAATCATACCGATGCTCTTCGTTAATATTATTTTCATCAATCCTAAAACGATTATTTTCATTAGCGTATCGTGCTAAAATCGCTTACTTAAAACAATACTCGTCGATATTTTGTGGATTGATAACGTTTTTTTTGTTAGATTTTCTAAGAATGAGATATATGATGAACCACCCATAGGAGTATACTTATATACACATCCTCTTCGGACAATAATATGGAAAAATTATCGTCCACCAAGATACTAATATCGCTATACGGAAAAAGCTCTCTTACCGATGTCTTAAACGAACGAGTCTTGGAGGGTAACTCCTTATGCGAATAAGTTATCTCCAACTTCAAATTATATTTAATTGGTTTAATACAAACGAATTTATTAAGTTTCCTAATCAATTCAGGTTTTAATGAGTCGAGAAAAGTTTGATATCCTATCATATTCTCAGCATTACTCCTATAATACCAAACAGTTGTTTGATCTAGCGAGGAGCCGATTTTATTAAAGCCTGATATATTACTCAATCCCATATGAGTTTTCTTAAACCTAATTTTACTGTGTTGAGCATTTTTATTTTCCCGTTTACCCGCAGAACTATGAGCGATGAGGTCCTGTAGTGTGGATTGTTTAACCACTTTTGATGTAGACGGTGTGGTGATTGAACCTATTGTTAATAATAATAATTATTATTATAAATAGTAGTTTTTATCTATATAATATAATATAATTAATATTCACCTGATGACGACTGTCCGACCGCGATACCCATAGCTGTATTGTATTTAGTGTCATATTTAATGAAACCTAAAAAGAGAGAATTAAAGAATCAAAGGTTGTTCTTATGACTTATAATCTATACTACGTGTTAAATATGAAATATATTATAATATAAATTAATATAATATTAATTATATTCAATTATTTATTCCTTAATATTTAATTTTATTCGCTATATAATTTTACATTCATTTATACTCTTTTATAGAAAAGGATGCTAGTGAATAATTCTCGATTATTAATATAAAGACTATGAAATATTCGTTCGAGTAATAAAATATGTACTAGGTTAACGTTATTCAAATTATTATTATTAATATATTCATTTGAAATAATATCGGTTATTTGTTTAACTTTTTAATCAATATCGAGAAATTTGATATTTATTATTCACATTCATCAGTCACTAATTCGAAAATCATATAATATTAAATAAAATACATACCATGTTTATTTTGTACGTCATCCACGAGGTGATCCCGACGACTGAAAATTTTCCCACATTCGCTACAAGGAAATTTCATTTGTTCATATGTAAGTTATGAAGTTGAGTTCATATACTTATCACGTATGTGATAAGTATATATGGAGTGGAGGGAGACAACTGGGAACGTGTGTAATAGACATGGAAGGGAGGAACCAGAATCGACTAAATATACTTATTATTTAGGTTACTTTATTGAACATAATATAGGAAATACAAATATATATATATATATATTTAATTACGTATTTACACGCATCAACTACTATGATTATTGGCATTTCAACAAATACTAATTACATTAATAAGGCGTGGATATTATTTTAGATGTTGGTTCACTTTTTTTTTTTTACATATGATACAAAATAGAGTAGAAGAAAAAAAAGAAAAAGATATAACTTAGTGTGAATATTATATTTTCTGGAACGGGTTCATCTTATTGAAGAATTGAAGAAGAATCGATCTCATCTCTGGGTTGGATAAAAGTGTTTTACATAGATTGTAAGAGAATGATAGTTTGTCCTGAAGTCCTTCGTCTGGAGGTATTCTGTTAGTATGTGTTTAACCGAAATTATGATGTTTTATACAAAAATAATTATCTTAATAATAAATGTGAATTTTTACTTATTAAAAAAAATTGTATTTTGATTTTAGTATGAATGTTGATTGTATAAACGTTTTCCTATGTTTAATGATTTTACTATTTTTTCATTTTTATTTATTGTTTGAATTATTTTTACAATATTTACACCAACTACATTAATGAGTTGTTATAACAAATTGCATTATATTTAATTAACACAAGAGCACAAGTCATAACTATTTATAATTAATAAATAATATGTTTTAGTAATTAACATGTTGGTAAATATTCTAATTTTGGTCCATATTCACAAACATTTTATTCTTAATTAAATAATATAAGTTTAACTTTATAACAAATTAAAAATAATAATTATAACAAGATTATTATTATAATTATTTTTAATCTAAGTGTTTTATTTGATACTTTGACGTTATACTTGTTATAATATTAATAAAAATTTAATTTTTCTTATAAAATGTATACAACTTGAAAATTAATTATTGCTAACGAAAATACATTAAAATAAAAATTATCAGAAAATTTCAATAAAAAAATTAATTTTTTCAAGCTTATATCTCTAGGTATTTTATTTAAAATGTTTAATAAATTATAAATTAATGCTTTTACTAAATTTAAGTCAATTCTGTTGAATATAAATTAAAGGTTTTACAATTACTATATTTATGGTTGTATGAGTTATTTTGGATCAAAGGATAATCAAAGGAGATATTTTGTCAAAATGATATGAGCGAGTGTAATATTGAATAGCTATCGTTAATTCAAGGATGATTCAATGCGTTTTGTACGAACATTTTCAATTATTTGTCAAAAGGGGATGCAGTTTGTAGTCTCTCTGGGTTTTTTGTTGAATGGGATATGTAAAAAAGAAATTGGTTATTACATCATCAAAACTCAAAGGGGTTGTTTTGAAATATCTTTTGAACTGAATATGACGAAATTCGAGTATTTTTAATACCCATAATAATATATGATATACAGATGCCGTAACTTTATATTGTACGACACACACACTATGCGTACCGGTACCTCTCTTTTATACCTGTCAATAAAAAAATTAATATAAAACTTGTTGCGTAAATATGTTTATATTATATAAATATTTATACGTAGGTATACGACTTCACGTAATACAAAATGAAAATTGTATTTAAATCATTATTATGATTTTCTTTACAAACAGATTGTAATTTAAAACATAATGCATACGTGTGATTAACAACTTAATTATGTTAGCTCTTAAAAAAATAAAATAAAATATATTATAATGCATAGGTAACCAATAATTTATATATAATATAATATATTGAATATCATTAATTTTGTATACAATTGGTAAGCGATTAACTAGATCAAGTAAAATTTGAGACATAAAGTCAAATATTAAAATATAATATCCGATTTCAGTGTGTTTACAGAAATCACTTGTGAATATTCTTTGGACAAACCGATTATCAAAATACTCGTACATTTCGATTGCCTATTTATCCAACGTCTCCGCATGGAAAAGAAACAAATTTCAATATAGTTTCCTTCATTGTGATATTATACAGTAGGTAGGTATATTGTATAAACACTATAATATTCACACTCAAACTAATCATCTACTACTATTAGACCGTTTATAGTTTTAAAACAAATTATTTTTTTTATAAATAAGGAGACGGGGATGTTTTATGTGAGAATGGATACAATATTATAATATTGATCCGCTGTAAATGAACCCTCCTCCCAAAATAAAACAAAACATTACATTTTCACTAGGTACCTACATAATATGAAAATGATCGATTTAAATTAAAAAAAAAAAAAACCGTACAACTGTTTTACCCGCACTGAGTTGATGCGTATCATATTTTTATTGTTGTTAAACATACCGGGAAATCGTCCCCACGAATAAAAAAAACCCCACGCACGCTTGGCTTAATGATCCCTCTAAAAGACAAGTAAATATATGGACGAATATCATTATAATATATCATATACCTAATATCCGCGCGCGTGTACAGGTGCAGTTTCGACCTAAAAAAAAAAAAATAATAATAACAAACATTAATAATATTATATATATATATCTACTCCGTCGGCTATTGTATTGTAACCACGTAGTACCGAAATGGTGGCTTTTTAACTTTTCGTTCAAATCGACGACGGCCGACGATGATTAAGTGTGTAATTATAATAACTAGAGCTGGGACTTAGATGCCCTAAAAAAAAAAAAAAAAAAATGCTTTTATACCCTAAAAGTTCTAAATAATGTACTAAAACGTTTTTTTATTTGTAATAATTTTGGTGTAAATGATAATTGATAAATTATTGAATAACTTTTTAAAGACTAAAAAGAATTGGACAGACATAACTGATCATTTTGTACTTCACTAATCTAAAAAAAAGTACAATTATTTCCATAGAGTTTAAAATTATTTTTAATAATTTAATACGAAAACCTACTTTATAGTTGGTTAAATTTATAAAGAAATCATGTAAAAAACTTAAAATACAATTTAAAATTCAAATTTTGGATTTAAAAACTCCAAAAATGTCCTAAAAAATGAAAAAAATAATCTATATATTTAAAATCATCAAAAAATTCAAAATAAAAACCTCTTATTCTGATTTAAAAATACATGAAACGTATATGCTATAAAACGAGCGTCGTGTAGAAAAAGCTTAAGAAAACAACAGAAAGTGCTTCGAAATCCCAGCCTTAGTAATAACAGCATATTATGTTTTATACTATATCGTGACCCGCGGGTATAATAGTGTAAAAATCAATTGCATACGATAATATAATAATAAGTATTCGTCTCAGCGGTATAAACAGACATCCCTAAAACTGGTTACATACACAGCAGTAGGCCCCTCGAGGGGTTTGATTGTTCGAGAAAACGCACTTCACGCTGCAGATCTAATAACAACCCCTATTATCCTATGGTAGACGAATCCGGTGTTTTGTAATAAATAGTATTTATAGGTAGGTGCACCTATGCTTTTTTATTGTAGGCTTGTGCATTTCACACGATGTTATATAATTGTTGGTTTCATATCGTGGCCACTATTATTGAGGGGCGGCGGGTGAAAAACATAACCCGTTTGTTTTTGCGTCATCGGCATATATAATATTATGCTATTCGCCTATACGCGTCACATTACGAAGGCCCAACACATATTGTTAAAAAAATTGTCGTACCGTGCCGCCTACAACGGTGATTACACATTTGCACACGATACGGAAAGACGTGCGATTGGCCACGAGACTGCGATAAATCCAAATCGCAGACAATGGTGCGGGGGAAATCGCGTGCAGCTAGCGTGGCGGCAGGTATCGATGACTTCCGTGATTTCGGCGGTCTTGGCGAGCCATATCCTCTGAGCCCTTATGCACGTGATGACGTCACATAAGTCGATATACCTGACAGATCGTTTTTGTACGACAGACATAATATCGTACGTTATCCGTATAATCCAATATCATATTATATTCATCACACACCCGTATAAGCTGCCAGCCTGTCCCACAAGCTACTGCCCCTTGTGTTTGAATATGTAGCGTTCGTAGGTAGCATCGATAGAATGAAAATGAAACAATAACCGTAATTATTGGTCAGCAAAAGTCTTTGAAATAATAACGTTTTCCGACAAAAACCATACGGTGCATAAAAGTACCCCACAGTAAACGGTCGCGCCTTATACCACGTTTTTTACAATTATGAATAAAGTAAGTTGTGTATTTAGTGTCTGTGAATTGAACATCAGAAAATTATCAAAATTGAATTCAGTTTATACGGGTATATAGAAAGTTTCATATCAAAAATTTGTTGATTTTGAAAATATTTAATTAAGATAAAATCATTTTTCCTCGGTAATTTGCAAGAATGTTTTTATTTTTGAAAATTTATTTAAATTAAAAAAAAAAAGTTTAAATATACTTAATCATAATTATTTTGTACGATTAATATTAGAAGAGACACTTTTAGCTGATTTGGAAAAATAATAATAATTCTATAGTCCAACTTAAAAATATAGAATAATTAATATTATTTATAATGAATATTTGACTTCGCACAGCGATTAAATCATTACGAGAGAGTCTAAATACAATTATAAATACTTCTACGATATAGCGAAAACAAAAACATTTAAAAACATATATCTATATAAAAATGAAAATCCTCTTATTTCCTCACGAAAGAAAAAGTTTAAGTTAAACAGTGAACACAATAATAATAAGTTAAAATAATTTGTCTCCATTTATTTTTATGAGTACGTATTAAATTAAAAACTTAAATTTATAATTATTTTTGTTGTCAATCTGCAAACGACGTTAACAGATTATTATTTAAACATTGAATGTAGCAAATCCATTTTTTCATGTGCTACAAAAATCTGTGAATTAGTATGTACCTATGAAAACTTTCGAATATTTTGTGGATAGTAATAATTGTAAATTAATTTGGCGTCGGAGAAGCACTTGTACCTACTTAATTATTTAATAAAACTACAATATAATACATAAAAATGTGACATTAATTTATATTTTTACTATTTTTTTTTTTGTTTGTTTATTTTTCCTAAACTTTTAAATATTATAAAAATTTAGTAATGGATGTTATCATACAATAAGTCTTACGTTAAGTATTACTAAAAAAAGAAAATAAGAAAATAATTAAGACGATAACGACGGCTTGATGTTGACGGAAAGGTATATTGGGAATTGAAAGTAACACTAAAGGAAGTAAGTAAAGACACATTAATTTGAACGAACCATAACTATGAAGTTATATTATTATAACTAACAAAATTAACTTGTAGGATTATCGATTTTAGAACTAAGTTTTTTTTGTAAATGTTTTTATAATGCGGATTTTTTTTCCTTTGGAAGAATACTCATCTATTATAGTTTTCAACACGCGTGCCACATATTTCACAACTCGATGGCTGAATAGAATATTATTAAGCTGAAACCCGTCTGATGAAATGATAACAAGATAGTCTAGAAAATCTGGATTTATTATTATGATCATTCATACCGTACACGAAATGGACGAGGGATCCAAAAACACCTGCAAAGTTCAGTCTTCTGCTGCGAGTTTTGCAATATCGTATACGGCATGCAATTTTATTATTACGTGAGTGCTACTTCAAAAGAGTAGTTAGGTATAAGTATTGTTACCCGTATAGCATGTGGTTTTCTTTATTCTATATTTAATGGATATTAAGGTATTTTAATATTATATTATTATTAATAACAACCGATGGAAAATCGATTTTCAAAAAATAATATTATGCTCCGACTAACCGGCTCAAAAGTCTTTCTTTAGTTAGTATTAGGTACGCCGAATGTTTATTTACAAGTATCACAAACAATATTGATTGAGTGTAAATCGACTTGTTCGTCATTTAATAGTTGATATCTATATTGTCGGCCGCAGCCCAATATTCTCTGAGGTACACTATCGTTAATTATGAAATTCAAGGGCAAAACTTTCATGGATTATTACTATAAGCACTACTTAGTACTTATATATAAACTATTATATATACTTATTACATTGCATAATATAGCTTCATAAGTTATATTATATTACTGTCCATAGCGCCTCGATATCAGTATTTCGAAGACCCCAGTGCGAACATTATATTTTGAGGCCGTTGCCACGTAGTAAATATAGACACAATGAGGAGTAGGTAACTTAAAATTCGCAATATATGAAAATTGGTTTCTTAAGCAGTGTTAGAATCAGATACCAAAAAAATCATCTGGATAAATACAAAGATAACAACACCTTTTTTTTCATCTAAGAACCAGATAAAAGATAAACAAATCAAATCCATCTTACTAAAAGCAAAAAAAAGAAAAATATGTTATCCAGATAAATTACAGATAATTATTAATTATATTATTAGAAATTAAAAATTAACGATTAAAAAAATGTATCTTCATGTGCATCGTGCCTATGTAACACGGTTGTTTTTGTTTGAATTTATTACATATTTGTGTATAACTAAACATTAACTTTAAAAAAAATTAAAAAATTAAGAACAACCGAGTGTGTCAATGTAAGTTGTGTAGTCGTAGTACATGATATAGTGTATGTAATATATTATTATAAATACATTATATAGGATTACAAAATAGAACTCGAGTGGCTTTTTATTTGAACATAACTGCATTTTTAATGTTTATATGATAAATGTTTTACTCTTGTTGGAAAACTTTATTTTAATTAATTTCTTTATTACGTTTTTTTTTTTTTTTTTTACTGAAAATGTGTATAAGGTATGATAGAGGGACACACAATTTTAAATAGCATAGACTTACAAAAATTCTGTTTACGTTTCTAATGACGTTTGATAATAATAATATTATTATTATTTGTTTTTTTATTCGTCTGAAGAAAACGTACAGAACCCTACTTTCTAATAACTGATGAAAATATACTTAAATTATATCTAACAAGTTAATAAAATTAACAAAATAAATATAAAATTAAAATATATATATATGCATAGTAGGCAACTGAAAAATAAAACAACAGTATATAGTTTTTAATTATAAATACAGTGATGACAGACAATATAATGGTAAGACGGTAGAAATAACAATATAGTGTATTAACAATTTAATTGACGCTTAGTTATGATATTTTAAGGATCAGAAATGGAAATTTAAGTCAGGATAATTATGACATAGGTCTAGATAGGAGTGAGTTTTTTGCGAAACTAGAATTACGAGCTTTGACATGGAAAAGTTAGAGAGATGTATGATGATGAAGAATAACTTTAAACTGCATATCATGGTCTAATAAATACGGAGAGTTAATGTGGCCATTGAGAGCCAAAATGTTTAAAAATACATTTTATAATTAAAAAAAAATTATATCCATAATAGTAATAATAAGTAAATTTTGATTTTTGTTAATAAGACACGAGCCCCAAGTTGGCCTCTCCTGGTATATAATATAAGAAAGCTATAATATCCATCGCTTAACGACCAAGGTGAGAAAGTCTAGTTGTCGTTAAGTTAATTGCATTTAATTATAATTATATATTTTATAGGGTCGACATTTTAAAAATTTAAAACTTAATGAAATATTCTTATTATTAATTTAATAATCGTTAACTAAGTGACTGTAAGAAAAAAAAATGCGTAAGTACAGAAATTTGTAATAGAACGTACAATGGAATAAGACGTGTTGTTTTGGGATTGAAATTATCTATAAGCTATTCGAGGCTTACCTGTGCTTAAACAGTTGCTACGGCATTGTTCGAAATCAACGTTTAGTAATAGTTATAAGAACCAAATCAAGTTTTGTATGCCGTCCAGCGTCCAGAATTTTTGTTTTAAATACGATTTTAAATTTATATATTTAAATTTTTACTATACGAAATCTTTTAGTAATAATAAATACAGCTACGAATGGCAACATCGAGGCATCGTTCAAAATGATTGGTGTCACACTTTTCAGTATAAGTGAACTAACATAATTATTACACTGCGTTCAATGTATTCAATTGTGTTAAGGCTTTTATTTATATTTTTTCTTTACTAATAATTTGAGTTTTACCCGTCTCTTAAAAATAATTGCATCAAAAAAATCCATACAATTTGATAGTTTTAAGAATTCAAAGAAAAAATAAATTATATATTTGTTATTTTATTTATAGTAAAATGTAAATTTATAGTATATTATATATGTAATATTTTATTTCTACCAAAATATAAATTGTGCAGTAGGTACCAAAAGCAAAGACCATTTAACTTTTATCGAATTTATTGGGTTCTTTAGAAAATAATAATGTTTCATTTAATTTTAATAAGCTTCTATTGATTTTAAGTATAATGTATATATAAAACATATATGTACATATGTTAGTATTCAGGTTTGGTATCTATCCGTCCGGCGCCCACAAAAAAGTTGCCGTGGTTACTAAATCAAATGTTGCTTTTTTTAACAAACATATTACTATTATGTCCTTTTACAACGTGCTTGTTGTGGTTACCTTACTTCAAATATTTGGTTTTACACAATTGACGGGTACAATTTATAATAAATTACTTAAATGGTTAAAATGCTTAAATTATTTATTCAAACACATAAGAAAAATATTTTTTTTTTGAATTAAAATTCATAATATGGAAATTAACAAATATTATTAAATAAATTGTATTAATTTCCACATAAATTTACGGGGAATCTATCACACTCAAGAGTATAGATTGTTGTTTTTTCTTTGTATTTACTTATAATACCCAATATACCTAAGTTATGATGAAACTATATAAATTAAATATAATATATTTTAAACACGGTGAGTAATGATTACACAGTAATCATAATATGTATTTCATTAGTTATTCGTCGTAATAAGTTATTTTATAAACGATATAGGTAAGTACACTAAGTATAGAAGCCTGCAGTATAGGCACAAATGCACAATAATTAGGTATCTACGTACTTTTAAAATGAGATTAATGACAAAAGTTAATTTCAAACTTCATTATTCATATATAACAGATTAGTCTTATTGATAAATATGCATTTTAATTCTTTTTTTTTTTTTTTGAGAAATAAGACACAATTTGTTTGTACTCCACAAATCAAAACACAATACCAAGTTTTTAAGGAAGTATTAGAATCGAAATATACATGACTATCTATCAATGTTTTCTCTGTGTTCTATGTACGTTGTATTTTGTACAAAATACAATTTATAGAGTAAAATATAAACAAAAATTATTTAAAATGTATTATTTACATGCATGAAATGAACTCTAGCGCATTATAATATAGAGCACTATAGCCTATAGTATACAACTTGGGACTTTTATTAATGCCCTAAAAAACGAATTACAAAACAAAAAAAATCTATTTAGTAGAATATACGGTAACTTGTCTGTTAAAAATATTATTACATACTTATTGTTTATAAAAAAACATGTAATATTGTTTAAAAATCTCAGAAATAATATAATAATCAAATAATTTTGTTTTTTAAACAAAAGGTATTTCAATAATAGTTTTAAAAGCCAACTTTTGTTTTTAAGTTTGATAATAAAACCCAAATGAATAAACAATCAAGCTGACCTGAATTAAGATCCTTGTAATCGAAAAACCTGTCATTTATTTTAATCCGTGTAAATATAATAAGATTCAGTGCGTGACACAGAAAAAATAGGTTAAAACTTTTTTAGGGTAGGTATAGTTGAAATTGTATTAAAATAGAACCACTACGGTATTTTATATTTTATATCATTTTTATTATTTATGGTGTGTGAATAACAAGGCGACAAGTCATTTTAATATATTAATTGTAATGCAGTACATTTATTTTGCTCACTATTCTCCCTTCCACTCTTTGTTAATTCACAATACAAATCGGTATTGTTTTGCACTTAAAATCGTCATCGATATTTGTTATTCGAACTATATATCCATAATATCCGAAGTACAACAATACCTAACGGTATACCACTCGGGCATTGGTACACAGACCTTGGTTGAGCCGGTGCAAAGTCTTCGGGCCAACAACCGACAGACCGTAAACAGAGTAAAATAAAACAACAATACGGTACTGTATATTATATAAACACGGCGAAGAACGACGAAAATTAATCCCAGAACGAAAACATCCGTTAAAATTAAAAATATACTTGAATATAATTCGTGTACACTGCTAAAATCAGGCATCCGGTTTGATTAAAATCCCGAGTTGTGTAACATACGAGGTCCTGTTAGACGATGCAAAGCATACGCTGGAGAGGCCAGAGTCAATTGTATCTGTTTTGCTGAATAGTCGGGAAAACTGGAAGGCAGTAGAGCAGTACACGATCCAAATAACGGGCATCAGAGCCATGAAGAAACGGCAGAGACAAAGGAACCACCTCGGTCGACCATATAGTACGTAAAACAAAAAGGAAAATCACCATAAGCTGTAAATCATTAATATTATTATAATATTATTATAGTCGTAAACCGAAAACTGTAGGTGCACAAACTAAATCCGTCGTTATTGTAAATATTGCAATGTTGTCGTGTAAATAAACGATGACGGGAAAGCAAAGATTAGACAGTCCTCGCCGGGTCGAGGATAAAAAAAATGCACTTAGTAGTAGTACTTACAGTAGACAGTAGACAGTAGTAGTATTTGTTAGTAACAGTGTATTTTTTTACCAAAAATAATTATATTTCAAAACTAAAAAGGTTTTACCACCGGCGATCATCCTTCATTTTCGATTATACCGTTTTGGCCGTGGTAAATCGGCGAGGAGTGAATGCATTAACTAAACGGCTTTTACGCCATAACGTATTTTTGACAGCGGTTCGAAGACATGTAAAAATTGAGTTCGTCCTTAGTAAAACCACGCACGCTTAAATATTTAACGTACAACATAACGGCGGAGTCAAATAAGGGCGAAGAAAAATCATTAAATGTGTATAATAATAATAGTACATAATATTACAATACTGCGTACAATCATTGTAATAAGTAATCACACTACGTTACGACGAATAATAATAATTGTTATTTTACTATTTAACTAGTCATCATCCCGTATTATAGGGGTGACTGGTTGTGAGCGCGAGAGTAAAACGTCGAATTGTTGAATGCTGAGAATTACAATAATGATATTATATTATACAATTGGTCGTACGCACGCACACAACTTCTCGGACATTGTATAATATGGACGGAAGATCAAAATGGAATAATATTCTCGAGAAATATCCATAGTATATCAGGGGTGGCCAATACTATTAAAAATATTGTTACAAGTATTTTAACGGGTGTCCACAAACTACAGTACTAATATCGTATGATTATTGCTGTTTATTTTTCTCATCGCGTCATCGATGGTCATTGCCTCCAACAATCGATTGTATAAAGCGAAATTAAACAATAATTCAGGGTTTGCAAACGTTATACTAACGCTATGTATACGGCCAAAGACGATTGAAACGACAAACAAAAATAATGAAATATCACGAAACAAGACATAACGATTAACAAAATATATATAATATATCATTAAACAAAACGAAATGTGTAAAATATCATTAAACAGGAAATAACACAAAACGAAATAAATTAAAATTCATTTACTTAAAAGTTTTAAAATTGGTTTCGTAGACATATTTATTCCACTCGATTTATTTTTATCTTAGCAACCAATCCAATAATTTGTTATATTCCGTATCCGAGCCATTCCCCGCATTCGATATTATTAACGATATAACGATAAACGCAAAATTTGTATAGCGTTTTAATTCTAAATAACGGTAAACGCAAAAATTGTAAAACGTTTAAATTTTCAACAACGATAAAAGCATAATTTCTATAACGTTTTATTTCTAAATTTCGGAAAGATTGTATAACGTTTAGATTATAAACAAAAAACGGAGTTTTTTTTTAAAATGCTAGCGCCGCTATAATTACGACAACCACCCGGTCATGTCGCGTGTGCGTAAAATATCTGGGTGAATGTAAATTGTACAAGTGAAACAGTAATGTAATAGTGAACAGGCAATACAAATAGTGTGGTAAATTGCGGCCGGTATTTTTTGGTTTTTAAAATACTGTTGATACATAATATTATTATTATGTATTTGTTGTGGAAAAAATAAACATAAATATTTTACTAAGGAAATATTGGAGCTCTGTGCGTGTACACCTTCGGGGGAATAATGTTGGCTGTGCCAGCGGTAATTTTACATTTTCACATGCAGGGTATTATTTATACGCCGAATATAATACGCGTGATGCACCGTACTTTTGCCATTATCCCCCTCACCGACATACGATATAATAATAGTATATTAAACCTCAAAGACAGTTGACTCTTGACTCCACCTCCTAAGACCACTCTTGAAATCCAAACTATCTCCATCCAATAAACTCACCATCATAATATACAAATCGATAATTCAACCAGTATGGACATATATTATACATGGTATACTGCAGTTATGGGGTTCTGCAAAGCCCTCTAGCCCTAAAACGCTTCAGGCATTTCAATTTACTTGCTTACGACCATTAATAACACTCCCTTCTTGGTATTTCACAAACGAAAATCTCCCCAAACACCTAAACATGCCTACCCTTAATCAATTAGTCAAGTCATATTACTCTTTATTTCATATCAGTTTAAACTCTCGTAGTGATCCTTTAATCAAACACAATTATCGTCCATCTCACTTTCAGGTGACTTACAGAGAAGACTTAAAAAATAGTGGCCTAGAGATCTGCAAAGACAAATAAAGAAAAAATGAATACCTAGAAAGTATCAGGTCGCGGGTAACATTGCTGAGTACCTGCCCGTAAAATATACTAATCTTCATTGTTATTTTATTACGTTATTATCTAATTTACTCATTGTACATTGTAACTGTATGGATTGTAAATATATTTTGAATAAATAAAAAATAAATATTTTACCTACCCCCTCGAGGTTTACAATGATATACCAAAACGCGCGTCAATAATCGAGTTACCTGCTGCACACGCGCAAAAGGCTGCACACTGGTTTCGGAGTTAACTAAAATATCAAATATAATGATATAATATTACCGTGTTGGTCTCGGTGTCTTGGCAATATTATATTTAGCGTATATGTGACAGACGCAAATATTGACAGCAAACCGATCGTTTATAGTATAGGTAAGCGCATCCAATAATAACGATTACTATAATATTATATAGTAAATAATACCTATCTATAAATTACAGTGTATTATTTTATTATAGTCTGCAGTGTCATCAATATCAAATATTAATAATTATGTAAGTGTGTCATTGTTTGATCCAGTGAATCATTGTAACGATATTATTATCTGGGGTTCTTGCGAAAACATCGAAAGTCAAAATATTTACGTTTTTTTATTCTCGAATTTAAATGCACAGACGTAATATTATAATGTTATATTTTACGCCGGGTACGACGATGAAATCGAACAGTGATTTAATCTGAATTTGCCTACCTACCTATATATATATATATATATATATATAATGTACATGGGTACGTAGTAATATATGCGAATGCGATATTTAATCATGTATATTTGCCCTCGAGAGTGTACTGCTGTGGCTAACACTGTAAAATTGCATGTTTCCATATCATTGCTGTAATATTATGCAAAACGTATAAAATACGACGTGTGGTATATAATATATACGTACATTATAATTTTACGGTTAAAAATGACTCATTTTGAATAAATGTTATTTTTTATATGTATATGTACATAGTCGCACTAGCGAATTTCACTGTGTTAGAACTACTTGAGTGCTGTTCCATGGTATAAAATATTATTAACATACATATCGACAAAACCAAGTATTTAATTAATATCATTATTTTGCATGAGTCATACCACGATGATTAAAGGGGTTTTTATTTTTACAAGTATACGTTATTATTTATTTTCTGTATAGCTAATATGTAACTATTATTTTAGATTCTGAGCAGAGTAAAGATTTTATTGATTTTACAATTATGTGTGTTTATATTTTCTGTCTGTATACACACAATAAGTAGTAGAATCAATGATTTGACTTTCTTCATCATTATCTTTTCTGATAGGAAAGTGAATCTAATTGGTACTTTTAAGAGGTCATTTTTGAAAATTTTTAATAGTTTTTAAAAACGTCGGAGAAAATCAAAAAAAAAAAAAAAAAATTAAGGAAAAACAGGGATTTTTACGCAGATGGTTTTTGACAAAATCGATTTTGTTTTTATGGCGTAAATCAAAAAAAAAAAAATGACTATAAATATATGACATTTTCACTAAATATATATAAAAGCATTTTATATACACAATACAATTTTCAAAATATTTTTACTCTTTTTAAGCTATTTATAGGCATAAAAAATTTTCTGTTTTTTTTAATTTTTTTTTTTTTTATCTTCGATGAAATTTTTTTCAATAGGTCAAAAAACTTGAAAATTGAATACTAGGTTCCTTATAAGTTGTTATAGTAGCAGTTCAAAAATATTAAAAATACACAAGCACATCTTTTTATAAACATTTAAAATTCAAATTTGACTAAAATTCATGAAAAAATCGAACATTTTAATAACAATGATATTATAAGATACACTTATAGTTATGTAGGCTGACAAATTAACTTCCACTGAAAATTGTATTTCGTGTACACTGATTTTATGCTATTGAATTCAAATTTAAATCATCCATTTCAGTGACCCACTGACACCCACTGTACAGCAGAGCGGTACTCACTTGTCGACCTTTTTTTTTATTATTGAATGTAGGTAGAGGTAATACTACTGTGATGAAAAAAAAACATTGTTGATGAAGATTTGTTTTAAAACAACATGTAAATGTACATTACAATACGCATTACATGATAATAAACGTACCTATATGACGTATTTTGGGTCGGCGTTTTGTGCCAATTTATTTAAACTGACCAGAAAACGATTTAAATAATTGAAACAAAAATAACTACCTACCAAATCCAGGTTATCTAGTCGGTTGTTTAAAGAAGGGTAATTTAAATATGCAAATAATTAAAATTGTGGTTACAATTCTATCAGAGCGTGTGGGGCCGTTTTCACGATAAAGAGTTATATAAATCGCAATAATTAACAACTCGGCGCAGCGTGAGAATGCGAAAAAGTTATCAACTGCGGATACGACCGCGACGGCGCAACTCGTAACAAATTAATAAATTTCACGATAATCATAATAAATCATAATAACGATATTATTTTATTATCCACTTTTCCAAGCAATCAGAGCACAAGTGCTTATCCATAGCTAACTTGCAGCATATTTTTTTTTATTATTAGATATCATTATAATTATTATATTATATATGGCGGCAGAGAGATTACAAAAACGTGTACACTAGAACGTTTTTGTGGAGGCTCGTCACAGGCCGAAAAGGAAAAACTAAACCAAAAAAAATAAATAATAATAATAATAATAGGTATCATACGAACGGGAGATAGTAACCAGGTAATTTAACACTAAAAAATTGCATCGAAGCTTCGGCGACAGAGTGATGATGGTTGTCTGGTCGTAATCGATACTCGTGATATACGGAGATTCGCGAAAACTGCGTGTTTGCTTCGCAAGGTTTAAGTGCACGCAAGTGAAAACAATAAAATAAATATAATATATTATCATGGTCATGGCGAAGGGCTGGGAGGTTGTGCAATAATATTCACACATAATTTACAGGGTGATTCATCGTTCATGCTCACCCCTTTTTTTAAAATTCAAAATTTGATTTTTAGGATTTTTAAATATGTTCAAAGATTATGTTTTCAAATTCTTGAGATTTTTTATACTAGATACTTAAGAAGTGTCCTGTGGAGGTACAAACTTTTGTTTTTCGAATGAGAACCCCCTTTGTAAATTATTTGGCGGACAATTTTTCTGATTATTTTGATGTACCCAATTCAAAATTCGAACGAGCATAGTTTTCAAGTTCTTTAAATTATGTACTAAAGATAATAAGTACACGATGATTGTTTTGGAAGATTTGGGAGCAATGGTGATTTGGACAATTAATAATTTTAAAAATCAAAATCTGAATAAATGTATTATTAAAGCTAAAAATCGGGATGAGTATGCTCGGTAAATGATTCTGTATACCTAATCGACTTATATGAGTATTGCCTTACACAGGATCGAGTTCTCTCTTACCCGTACCTTGGTACCCAGATTATTATGCCTTGGTATTGGTCGTTGGTTGTTGTTCACGCATCGTTTGACGCGCAGACAGGCGTGTGTGTGTGCGTGTGCGAATGAAAATACATGAAGTGATATTGTCAATATCCATCACAGCGTATTATATTATTATATATCATACCTACTGCAATTATTATACCGCATAGGCGTCCGATTGTAATGGGTAAATATAAATTGTATAATAACGATATAGATACCTATACGTATAGGTGAGTATTGTGAATAATATTATAATAATATCATATCGTCGTCCGGTCAGGCGAACATCGGCGGCTATAATAATACTATATTTTTACAGCAAAAATAATAACAAAATTATATTATCTTGAGTGCGTGCGTGCATGTGCGAGTGTGCAAACTAGGAAAACGCATATTATTATTTATTGTGACCCAATTCGTGGTCGTAATAATAATTACAGTGGTCGAGTACGCGCGGTCCCACGAGTACCACCTTCATATTCACGACGTTTGCGCGCACATCCTTGACCATCCGAAATGGCTTCCATATACAATACAGACGATTATAATAAAATTCATAATAATTAACATTAATACGTTTATGATGTATACAATACGAAAAAACAATAAACAAACGTATACAGAGTGATCAAAAAGTGCGATATCGATAATTAATAATACAATTTAATAATTAATTATGTACAACGTATATCAGGGATCGGTGACCTTCTTGATGTCGAGGGCCAAAAAATAAATATAAATTTTTCACGGGTCACAATTTAAATATATCTGAAATAAAAATGTACAGTCGTAGGTACCTATAAAATATATTGCATTTAGTTCATAACTGTTGGGTACTTATATTAATTCAACAAAGTAGGTATTTACAAACAAACAACGTTTTAATCCTCCGTTTCCACCATATTCCATCTATTAGTTCAACGTTTTTGTACAAAATAATGTCTATTTTTATAAAAAATATATATTTTATTCACAGGACACACAAAATTGCCATGAAATCCGCGGGTTATCAACTCCAATGTGTGGTATTAAGAAAGCGACAGCGTGGTTACCTCCAAGCGGAGGTTGCATTGCAAGGGCTATATTTACAGTCCAGATGAGCTTTTTTGTTTACGTACAACCGACTGAATATATTTTGCTTCAAGGGATAAAATAAATTTGGAATTCGCACAATCACACTGCATCCCAAGCGTATTGAATATTATAGAATATAGATTATTATATTATTTTATTGAATATATATTAAAAATAATAAGTTTTCCATCCATAATAACATATTAATATACGTGCACTTAAAGGTATTATTCATAATGTATATTATTTAAAATAATCTAAAATAATTATAGCAATAGCTGGTATATAATTATATTATGGTATTATTTATTTGTGTTCGTAAAAACTTGAATACACTTGGGTTGGATATGAGGTATCTACACAGGAAGCTAGAACCTATAGGGGGTACGCACCAGTTGTGGCTAAAATAAAATTTGTATTTTAGCGTCAGTATGCCAATAATTGCGCTACTTATTTGTACCATAAATCAGGGCAGGACTCAGATTTTTTGCCGCCCTAGGCGAATCTAATTTACTTGTTGAGAATATGTTGACTTTCTCCAAGGAGACAAAAAACTTGTACATACAGATGAAGTTGTGGTGTGCAAAGCTTCGGTCTCTTACGGACGAGACACTCGAAGCAAGTAGCGAGTAGTGGAAGTTCGCTTGGAAGCAGGTGATAGGATCACTCTCCTATCAGGAGACCTAACCTAACCAGTCTTCTCCAAAACGTGAGTTTCCTCCGTTAAATGAGTTCCTTAGTTAAACCAATTTCTTCTATGAAACTGCCGACTATTGTTAGCGATAGATTAGATACCTGCACTCGCAAATGCTCAGTTTGCGACTCAAGCATGGTTGAAGCGGTTAATCCTAAGGCAAGGAAGAGGAGAAAGAAGAGGGACCAAAGCAGAAGCGGAGCCTTCTCCTATCACAACTCAAAGGGAGTCAAGAAGAAGACGTGCCAAGACTCCCCCCAGCTACGCGGAAGCTGTGAGGATACTGAAGAAGCACATTGACGTCGATGCGCTGAAAATTAATATATAGAATATAAAAAACAACAGAGAAGGTTATGTGATCTTTCAGGCAGAGAGCAGTCCGGGTCAATACCAATCGGCGGAAAAGCTGAGAGTATCAGTCATTGAGACGATTAATCAAGACGCTATTGTCAAACTTCGAGCACGCTCTGATTTGATGGTCAGATGGGATTTCGAGCCCAAGACCACTGAAGAAGAAATTATATAGCAGTAGCTAAAGCTGCGGGAGGCAACCGGAGCATCAAACTCCTTAGGATAGCCTCATCACGTGGTGGTGATGAAACTTAGCAGCTAAGGCGCTGCTTCACTCGCTAAAATGGGGAAAGCGGTAGTCGGGTTTCTCCGTTACCGCATGCCTAAGAAAAACACAAAAGTCAGTTGCTTCCATTGCCACGGCTATAGGCACATAGGAAAGCAATGTACTAGTATGGATCGCTCCAGACTGTGCATGGACTGTGGCAGTATAGAACACAAAGCGAAGGACTGTTCTAGTCCTCCAAATTGTGTTCTTTGCCGGGATGCAGGACTCGAAATCTCCAATCACTACCCTGGCAGTACAAATCGCAGGCAGTATGTGGGGCCACTAGAAAATCGAAGACAAAGACCTTTGTTTGAAGTCTGCGGAGGAGTCAATTATAAATTAGTTAAGTTTATTGTAATATGAACGGAAGCCGTTTTTTTGAGGGAATAGAGCCCCTCACATTGTATCTTAGCTTAGCAATTTTGTAAGGTTAGTGAAAGGGGGGCTGTTCCCCGGATCGCTTATCCTTTTATTGTAGTTTTTGATTAATAAATGATATGTTGTCGGGTGGGAAGTAATATTTTTACAGTTCCCATCAGACAGCTCGATTTACCATCTGAAAAAAAAACAAAAAAAAAGAAAAGTACCTATAAGGGGCACATTTTGTTTTAGTCACAACTGATACATTCAGTTGTGACTAAAACAAAATTTGTAATTTAGAGTCAGTACAACCAATACTATTGTGCTACTTATATATCCTACTCTAAATCAAGGACGGACTAAGATTTTTGCCGCCCTAGGGCGAATCTAATTCACGTAGTAGGGGGCAAGGTATTAGTTTA
The DNA here is from genome assembly GCA_014851325.1 of Pentalonia nigronervosa. Lineage (NCBI taxonomy): Eukaryota > Metazoa > Arthropoda > Insecta > Hemiptera > Aphididae > Pentalonia > Pentalonia nigronervosa. The sequence continues at coordinate 83,590 of JACXSJ010000059.1, forward strand.
ATAGTAAAAAATAGTAATAGTTTAATTTAAAAAATGATTTACTGGTTTTTAATTTTCAACAAATAAAATAAAGCTTAATTGAATGAATAAGAATAATTTGAACAAAACTGTAAAATATATGTAATATCGGATCTAGTATTTAATATACTTATTATATTTACTAAATGTCTTGTATATATTTTCATTACACATTAACATGTTACTCTTTATAATAGCTTATTGTTTAGTTTAAAGTTTATATTTAAATATATAATATAATTATTACATTTATGTAAAAAAAGTAATTCATGTACCTAGTATTAATTACTTTATAATCAATCTATATTTTGCATACATTAAGCGTATTTACAAATTTAGAACCATTAAAATTGGTGTCTTTTTATGCTTTGTGTGCTTTCTACCTATTAGTCATATTATAAATTTATTCTATAGTAGTGTAATATGTAATAATTATGCGAAGATGACTCTATGTTCATAAATTAATTTACTATCAAAAAATGTCAAGTGTCCAGCACTTACCAACTTAAATAATTAGTTATGCATAGGCATGCCTTTTCATTGTTAATATTTTCACTTTTCAAGTACCTACATATATGTAGTATATATATATATATATATATTGTTTTATATAATTACACACGTTTACTTTAATTATAATAATTAAAATTAAAGACGTTACCGTAGACGAATAGTTTGAAGTACCTTTTATTAATTTAAATCTAGTGTGCAATGATAATAATAATTTAACTACCTATGTATATAGTTTTCAATATTATTTTGTTATATTTTATTATATTTGTTTGCAGATATTTTTTAAAAAATATATTTGTATGTGAATTGGCTTTAAAATCTTTTTTTTCGATTTTGATCATAAATTAATTTAATCTTTGGATATTTTATTTTCAAATGACCAATAGGTAAACACTGTTTTGGTTACTTTCAGAATTATTGTCTATAATTTAATATAATATTATTACATACAACTTTTCGATATATTATGTTCAAATTCCGATTATTTTTGGACTCGGTTAAAGTAATTTTGACAACTTCAAAAATCGAAAGTGCTGCTAAGGAGAATTGAAAAGTAAATATTTAACTAAATATGTTCTTGACAGGTGTCCAATCTACAACAGGCTAAAGTTCGGCACATCGATACAATATATTATACATATTATAAACTATTGAACAAATATACGTATAAAAGAAAAAAAAAAGTTCATTAATATTTTATTATGATCATAATGGATAACACGAATATTCTACTATCCAGTTTGAAGGACTAAGCCAACATTTGCAAATACGTAGTTATGTATTATAATTTCGAATAGTGAATAATTAATATTTAATACGTTCAGAAATGTTGTATAGTCTGTATTAAAAATAATACTAATAATTCATAACAAAAATATTATTTCTGTATGACACGATCGTTAGCGTTTCAACGTCGTCTGTTTACTCTTTTACGCTTTCACGCAATAACGATAAAATAATAATATTGAAAAAAAACGTATATTACATTGGTCTTACATTACAGCTGTAACGAAATAATTTACCAATAAAATAATGGACTGCGTTTAGGGCCGGTACAAGAAAAATCTGATGGGGTGGTGTCATACCAAAATTGACGACTCAAAATATCATATTTACCGACTAGAAAAAAAATGAATGACCCGAGCAATATATGTATACGGTATAAATATATAATAAATCGTGATTAGAGAAACAATATTAAAAAGTTCGGCGTGTGGGTACCGTTCTTTTGTATAATAAATGTCGAGTGGGTCAATGTAATGGATGTGTTAAATTTGGATTTAATGATATGAAATCGTTGTATACAAAAAAACGATCCTGAGCGAAGGCGGTCTGTCAGCTTATATTACTAAGTACATTTTATGATATTTTTGATTTTAAAGCAATTCATTTTACTATTAGTGCCTACATAAAGAAGTAAATTTAATTTTTTTTCCCCGAAAACAGTGCATTTGAAAATGTTATCGTGTGTATAAAATATAATAATATACTTCAAAAGTTTCAAGTATAGTTGCCCACGAATAATATTTATAAATTACAACAAAATAACTAAAATTGTTATTTTTTATTTAAATGTCTAATTTTATCAAACTTAAAATGTCTATAAAAGAAACAATGTTAATATATTTTTTTGATTTTTTTAATTACACTGTTAACTACTTAAATTCAATACATTCAATGCCGTGTCTTACGAATGGTACAGTATACTATATTTACGTGAATAACAATAGGTTTGTCAAATAATATTATTATTAGATAACTATCGTTATTCGTGAAGTACTATTTCTATAATTTATAACTACGCTGTAAATATATATATACTATAATATTTATTTATTATTTTTTTACATTAAAGTTTTCAATGTGGCAATGCATTTTGCCTGATTAGCACAAGGTCGTTTACGATTTAAATTTTGTTATTATTACTATCAATAATATTTACAACGGATTACTAAACGGCTACCTCAATTATACACGTGTGTATCGTGCAATGTACATGTTATGTTTACTAATATAACTTAATATTATGTACACATAGAACACGGAAATATAAAAAATGCATTGATGGCTGTCGATATGGTGCAGAATCTCGCAAAGTCTTACCAAAGACTACAATACACATTGTATAATTAACATGTTTGAAAGGAGAAAAACGAGTTGACCATTTGTAAACCGAAACAACTTTTACAGAATATTTTGTTAATCAGGTTCGCTCCCATTTTTCTATTCAATAGCAAATTATTTATTCAAATTCAGATTTGTAGATTTTTTAAATAGGTATACATATTAAGACCATATTTTCAAATTCCTGATTTATTCGTATCATTAAAAGAGGGTCTTGTAGTGATACAAAATTTTATTTTTCAAACGAGAACCCTATTTTTTTTCTGTAAATTATTTTGTGGATGATTTTCTTGAAAAAGTGAATGGTGTTAATGTCAGGTGAGTAAACCTAACCTAACCCTGGTTTTATAAAAATATAAACGTTTTGTAATAATATATGTTTTAGTATTTATTATAGGTACTTGACTATTTTTACAAATTACTTATATTTATAGATCATTAGTAATTAATAATTATTAACATTTATAGGTGCCCCTATATTTCCTAATATCAATCTCTATTAGAATTATTAATATATTTTTACTATATTCCATATAAACATCAGCCGTTGGTATAATTTTATATTGTGGATATTGTTATAGATATATATTACTGAAATTACAAGTGCCCAAAGTAATATATATGCTTGTGATGGTAAGCTCGTTTATCCGTGACTTAAATATTATTGACATGGCTATAACACTGAGAGAACGAACAAACGTAATACGACCGATTGTGCCACTCGAGGGTAAAGCATCTGGCTGAATCCTATGTGAAATACAGCCATCGTTACTACGACTTCGTCGAAGCCATTGGCGATGAAAAAACCGTTCTGGCGCAAAACCGACATAAAATACAGTATGACCGATAACTGACGTCGATTTCTGGTCGAACTTCGTGTTATTTGCGTTTTTTTTTCTTATCAACGAGATTATAACAACAACAAAATTGTAGGTATATCTTGACCAATAATTCTTATAAAATATAATTTTATATTTTATATACAAAATTATTTTTTAAGCATGCTTATCATATTTGTATGCTTTAATTGTGCATATAAGATATTCAAATTCTGCTTTTTAGAATTTCCTAACACACTTGAAGACCATATTTTCGAATTCTCGAGATTTCTCGTGTCATGTTTGAGGAGTGTCCCGTGGTGATATAAACTTCTACTTTTCATATGAGAAACCCCTTTTTGCTACAAATTTATTATAAGCGGATAATTTTTCAGAAAACTTTAACGTCTCAAAATTGAAACTCGAACGAATAATTTATGAGTTATTTAACTTTGTGTACTAAGGATAATAACGGGTTTAGAAAATATGGGACCTATGGTGATTCTGAAGTTTCTAAAGTTGACCCCCTAAAACCTTCCTAATATATTGTAAAAAATTATAAAATGTACAAATCATTTTGGATGTTTCTAAATCAAGAAACTTTTGAATTTTACATTTTTCTGTATTTTGAATTATTTATGTGATAAAATAGCTGTAACATACATTTTAAATCACCCTGTATATATATATATATTAGAACATGGTCAAATGCATTTTAATAGCATTGAGCCTTTAGGGTCTGTAGTCAAAACAAAATAGATGAGATGTTTTACAATAAAGTAACAACACAGAGTAATAATAAAAGACATTTTTTTTAAGAGAGAGTACTCTTCGCCCGTATATTACTATGGACTTTGGACATTCTTTATTGTTGCCCCAATGGACAATGACTGTTCTTATACTGACAAGCCCTTAACTACTCAAAGTACATAATTAAAAAATAATTTAAAATATTATAACCTGATACATCAGCTTTTATAAAAGCAAAACGGGCATACTTATTTCGGTTAGGACTTGGCTATGACGTTCCACTTCTATAATACCTACCGATATCTACAAAGTGCAAACTTATAAACAATTATTATGCCACGGACGCTGTTTAAACCGAGGTCGTAACTGGTGGGGAAGTAGGGTCTAGAAGTCCAGACCCCATTCTCCGAATTTTTTTTAAAAAAATACAAATTTTAGCTGTGAATATTGTTTGTTCACTATATTATTGTATTATAAATTATTTTATATTTTCATTAAAGCAGTAACAACAAGAATAAAGAATTTTCATATTTTAGACCTTAAATTGTAAATGTCCAATATCTATATTAAAAAAAAAAAAAAATGTTAGAAACCCCCCCTCCCGTAATATTTTCTTCAGTTACGGCCTTGGATTGAACGTAATGCACATTACTAAATGATGATATTATTAGATATTCCAGACAGCGCATGTATTCTGTACGTGAAATAGGTAATCGTTTTTATTTTATTTTTTAGTAGTTTTAAAAAAGGCAAACCAACACGACAATTGATTATTTGATTTTAATTGTTCCTGCTGAGCTTTATTGTAAACGTAATTATTATATTGTTTTGTGCATGTTGTATGCAGATAGCAGGTACCTATATAAACATTACATTTTACATAATGACTATGAACATGCCTAATTTCCCCCCAATCCATAAATGCATATAATATTAATGGTGTTATAGCTATGGTGTATCCGTGCAAACATAAAATTTAAAGTGTATACACAGTTTTCGTGATTTGACGTATAAAAATAAATCGTGTGCCTCAATGGGTATACGATGTATAAATACATAATATAATATGGTTAATGCAACATTTATAATTTCATAAATTGATTTAGTAAAAAACTTCTGTTATCGCCGTTGCACTAGGCATTAATCATTAATATTCCCGAGCTCGGTGGATGGAATTAATCATGTCATTATATTTTATCACGAGTAAATAGTTACACTCAGCGGTATGTTATTTAGGCAATAGCTACGTAATAGGTACTAAAATATAATACTATGTATGAGTTTTTCACGAAACAATTTTACGTGTAATCCTAATTCAACCAAAATCATTTAAAAACTAAAATAATAAGTCTCAAAATCCCAATTAAAGTTCATATTTCAGGATTAAATTTGGAATATCAAATGTAGATGATTAAGGTGCGTGGAAACGAATTAATCCACAAGTATAAACGAAAAATATGTTTAAATTACAATGAAATAAATAACATCGTTATTCTTTATTTATATATCTAATTTCGTCCAAACTTGAACTTAAAATAACTAAAAAAATTATTTTTTAATATATTTTTTTGACATTTTGGTTACACTATTAAATACATTTGAAAAACTTTTTTTATACATTTTTAACTACAAAACAATTTGCAAATGAATAATGATGAATTTCAGTCAAAATTCAAAGTTTAAATGCTTATAAAAAAAAAAAAAATTATGCCTATGTATTTTTATTATTTTTTATCTACTATTTTAACAACTTATAAAGAATTTTGTATTAAATTTTCAAGAAATTTGACACAACTAAATTTTTTTTATCAATATTTAAAAAAAAAATTAAAAAAACCAAAAATTTATTAGGCCTATAATTAGCTCAAAAATTGTCAAAATATTTTTAAATTTTTTTGGTGTATAGAAAACGGTAATCTAAACATTTGGTGAAATTTTCAAATCTCTACGATTATTCCTTTTTGAATTACATCAAAATAAGAAAACCGTTCATGGAGAAAACGTGTGTATATCCAATGTCTAATTTCAAATGTTCATAAAAAATTAGTATGACCTTCATTTAACATTTTCTTTTTTAAGAAGGTAGAAAACCTTATAGAGAATCTTATGTTGAATTTTCAAATCTTAGATTTAAATAAAAATTTTTTTATAAATTTTCTAATTAAAAAAAAACTGTAAATTTACATGTCTTTTACGTATTTTCTCGAAATTTCAAATAAAGATGCTTATAAAAAACTATTACATACGTACGTTAGACTTTTTTTTTAATTTTCACTTACAACAAGTTATGAAGAACCTTGTATTAAATTTTCAAGTTTTTTGACCGATTGAAAACTTTTTTATCGGCAATAATAAAAAAAAAAATAAAACCTGAAAATTATTTATACTTATAAATAGCTTAAAAAAAGTCAAAATATTTTGAAAATTTTATCATGTATAGAAAATGCTTATATAAACATTCAGTGAAAATGTTATATATCTATTGTGATAACTTTTGGTGTTATACCAAACTCGACACCTACCGTACAGCAGAGCGGTACTCACTTGTCCACATTTTTTTCACTTGAATATAATACATTTTTGAGTTAAACGTTCATAGAAAATATTATACATATAGGTATAATGTCTTAACGAGCGATAATATAAAATAATATTGTTAGTAAGAAATATAGAAAACTAAAGCATTTTCTTTAATATAATATTATATAATAAGTAATAATCAATAACAGAATATGTACTGGCTGCAACAATTATTGGACTGTCCAACAACAGTATTGTATGCACGAATAATTCGGTTTTTCGTTCGTTCTTAAAAGATTTAAGTCCCGCGTATTATATGACGTATTTTGTTCTCGCACATAACATTTATTATTTTTTACCCGACATAAACTATCAAAAATGTGTCCATTATTATTTCAAGGCTGGAAAAGGTATAGGCACGATGGTTTTTGTGCATAGAGACCATTTCGCGTGCCAGAGACAGTTTATATGATCTATTAAAATAATTATTGTTTGACTTCAATATAATTTACTGCCATAGCTACCTCGTAGCGCATGAAACGATACGTGTCTGAAATACAAATTGGGTTTGGCATTTTCTACTACTATGTAGTTTTAAAATAAAAAATTCTGTTTGTCTCACGACCGCGCACGTACACGCGGTTGAATGGGTCTGTTGATTTACCTGGTTACGGTTTTAGTCAACAATCAATCAGATAAATCAATAAGACACACGATATTTCCGACCATTTCCCGCAAACACGTATACCTATAAACAATACCAAGACGCATTATTATTGGGCGCTCAATTAATGTTGTGTTAATCTACAACAGTCGAGTACCTATCGTACCTGTAAATTGGCGTCGTATACGACTTATACGCGATTGTTGTCCATGTAGGAAATTCGATCGAAAACGAGTCGAGTCCCGCCGAACAACAACTGTACAGTCGTTCAGTTTTGAACAGTTGAGTTGTTTAAGTAGCGTATAAGACAGGTACCATCGCGAAAGCAGTGTCGAGACTTATCCAGATAAATATTTAGTTATCTTTGTATCTTATCTAGATAAATAGTTGCAAGTTATCTAATTAATTATCTAAGATAATAAATTCGTCTTTACAAATAATCATATTTTAATATTATAAAGTCATATAATATAATAATATTTAACATCCACGAAGAAAGGGTTCTTTTATTTATTAATACAACATAGATATTGTGTTTGAATTATATTCAAGCAGTAACTATTGTTGAGTACTCTTAAAAAGTTAAATTTAAATATATTAAAACAAATCATCTCGTTTTTATCTGGATAAAAAGAAACTTATCTAATCCCAATACTGCGTGAAAGTCGACGTAATCGCCATGTCATATCGATGGAAATAATATTGTTTACCTCTATATTTATTGGTTTCGTTTTTATTTTATAATTTGTAGTTTTCCTTTTTTTCGTGTCCGTGGTTCAGAACGCGTCGAACCGGTGGTGCGGGAGAGGGTGAACAAATCATTTCGCATTTATTGTTTTACGAAGTAATTAATTTCAAATCATCGATTTTATAGTTTTGGTTTTTCCACCGATTTACATAATATTTTTACCTACCATTACTCGGTCGCGAGCAGGTTTAACACATAATACCGTTTAGGTAGGTACCTATATGCCTATATATACCGCTTGTAATTTAATTAAAAATGATTGTTTTGCGAGATGTAATTTTCCGTTATTACGAAATTTCGGGAATGAAACGTTAATTTTTAAACAAAATTTGCTTGTAAAATAATTATTTAAGGCAATATAAGAATACACGTTTACAACGACCATCTCGTTAAATTATGTAATACCTACGTGTGCTTCGTTCGCACGCGCGATCATATTATAACATAGGAAAACGCTTTTAGTAACTATTAATAATGCCGACTTGATTATAATAGCTTATACATATTATTATTACACGTTGTTATTTTTATTATTATTATCATACACACGTTGTCCCGGGCGATTTTTCATTCGAAATTCAAACACAAATCAATAGCAGCAGACGTCGTTTGTGCCGAGCGTATTTGTTTTTCTGCGGTACCTATAATATGTATATAAAGATGATTTATTACAAAAAAAATATTCTGAAAATAATACCATTAAAAGCTACAGAGGAAGAGTATAATATAGTACTTAATGTTATACTATAATATGTTGTGTTTTTATTGCACTCTGCAATATAATATAGTTCAAAAGAATGTTATATATTATAATATAATATCGTAATGTTATTAAATTACATTATTCGTCGTATAATATATACAATAGAACCTCGATTATCCGAACGTCACAGCTTTTCATCAAATGAAAATTGATAATTTTGTGAAAAAAAAAAATACCAGAAATATATGCCAAATATGTATATGTTCCTATGCAATTAATAAACGTACATGTTCCCAAATAATTAATGAAAATAAATTCTAAATAATGTAATTTAAATACATATAATAATAAAACTTGTATGTTTTTTTTTTTTTTGTGATATGTATGATTATAATAATACGTGAATTAAATATATATCAAGATATGCATATTATGTACATATACGTATACATACAATGTCTTTATTAAAACAATTTCCAATATCCGAATTTTCCCGTAGATATCCGAACTAGGTGCGGTCCCAATTAATTCGGATAATCGAGGTTCTACTGTATGTATTTTTATATTATTTTTTTTTCGGTTTAAGGTTTTATTTGAAATGAAACGAGTTTTGTATACTGTGCGGAACACGCAGACAACCATCATATAGCTATGAGTCAGTTAA